>VZRE01013337.1:0-63927 GCA_013396775.1 Cephalopterus ornatus
TCTTCGTTCGCGAAGCCTAGCCATGAGTTGGTGTGACCTCCCTTTGCTTCTGCAGAGCAGGTTCTGATCCTCAGAGCATTTTTGTAAATGGGTGAAACTTCACACAAGGCACTGATCTCTTTTCTGTGGTGACCAGTGACAGGAGCCAAGGGAATGACCTGAAGTTGTGTCAGGGGAGGTTTAGCTTACATATTAGAAAAAGGCTTTTCACCCAGAGGGTGGTTGGACACTGGAACAGGCTCCTCAGGGAAGTGGTCACACCACCAAGCCTGACAGAGTTCAACTGGCATTTGGAAGATACTATTCTGGCACATGGTGTGACTCTTGGGGATGATCCTGTGCAGGGGTGGATGATCCTTGTGGGTCCCTTCCAATTCAGCATATTCTGTGATTCCGTGAAGAATCCTGGACAATTTTAAAAGGGATGTCATCTGCTACACTTGTTGCAGCATAACTTATGCAATTTCTTTGCTATCACAACTTATATCCTGTACACTAGTCCATGCATTTAATTTTTGGTTTTCTTTTTTTTTTTAAAAAAGACCTATAAGAAAATAAAAGCTGTAAGGACAGACTGAACCTCCCCATGGCAAAGGCAACACCTCTATTTCTTTACCATCCATTATCCTCTCATTTCAAAACTGTTATATCCCATCACACCAAAGTAAATAAACCTGCTGCAGCAAGTTGAAGCTTCAGGAAACCTAACTTCCCATTTGGGTCACATTTCTGTATACGAGATTTTGCCCTTTTTTAACTTTTATTAAATAGCCTAGAGGAAAAAGCAACATAAGACTCTAGTTTTCCATTCATTCCCTTAACTGTACTATCACTTCTCTCAATCATGGATACTTTCCATAATTTCATTATTTTAGCCTTTGTAGACAATATTACACTTATGAGAGATATGGAATGTAATAGTTCATTGTTGTTTCTACTGGGAATACTAGTTATTCTGAAATATCCCATTTGTGCAGAAAAATGCATTCCTGAAGCTGTAATGTTATTCCCCCACTCTGTTACAGTACTTGCCAACTCCAATTTCATTGCTCTAGGGCTCATACTAAGAAATGGCAATTTTAGAGTCTGAGAAAAGATCTTACAATCCAGTTACTTCCTCTAGATAAAATTACACACCTAATTCTAAGTCCCTTTATCATACTTACAAATTCACATTGCAAATCTGTGAATCTAAACCCAAATACTTAACTACATATTAACAACTAAGTTATCAGTCTTCTGGAATAAACAACATTAGTAGGGTCCAGTGCGACATAAAGACTTCAATCTGATTTCCAAAGTAACAAACATTCAGTATCCCTACTTAGCTCCTGCCATTCAGAAACTTGTCAGAGTTTATCCATATCTTTTGAATAGCCCTTCTATTAGTTCTGCATCAATAAAACCATAGTGACATTTGTGAATTATAGCAATTGCTAAACTGGATATCACGTCCCAGCACAAGCTAATCTTGACTAAGCTAAGTTGACTTTTAGTAACTGGCTGTATACATACTGTTTTTGGGTTTTTTTCCCTGATAATCCACTAATATTTATTGGGCACTGATTTTAGGTATTGGTTTTGATGATGGTTATGTTACCAAGTCATATGATTTGCTGCCTATACATCTTGGAAGATGTAACATGAGCTGCTGCTTTATCATGCTAGGTGACAACCAACTACCCTGAAGAGGTCAAGTTGATTTGAACAACACAAAGCATTGTCCTGTAACAACAGAAAGCCCCATCAAAAGGAAAATGGAGTAGTATCCACACAATTGTTACACCACCTTACCTTTAACTAAAAGTATTGGGGTAGATGAGGTGGGAAATCTAGGAATCAAAATGTACAGACTGTTGGAATGAGCAAGAAGCAATCCCCTTCCTGACCAGAGAAAAGGCAAAAATATTTGGTCTATCTGTTTAAGGAATCAGCCTTCAGGGAAGAAATTTTAATTTAACTGTGCTATTTTCCCATACTATTGGTAGAACAGGAACAACTAATGCAAGAATAAATTCATGAATGATTTAGGGGCAAAGAGGTATGTCAAAAGTATCACCTAAGCAGTAAATATAGAAAACACATTACCTAACTTCAAACAATAGAAGAAATACTTACTGTTTCAAGGCAAACTACCTATAACTACTCCATAGGAAGTCCTCAAATTGTACCTAGTGATCAAATGCTACATTCCACATGAAAAGAGAGTTGGTTGTGTGAAGGAGAGTGAGATGACAGCAGTGTATTAGATACCTGATTTTTCATTACTGTGATGGCATTCATAAAATCTGAGCCTACAGTCTCATTCTACCACTATCCATTATAAACTCCACCTGAAATAGAAACAAATCTACCTGACCTACTAAGACACAGAAAGAGGCAGAAAACAGTCAAAAAAAGTATGAAAAAGTGACTTTTTCTACTGCCACTGAGTCTTCTGACCTGCTTAGGCCTTGCACTATTTTGAGTATAGCTATGTATTTGAACCACGCATTTAGCTTTTGTAAGACTTTTAAGTAAGAGGTTCAAGTAGAATGAGCCTTTTCATGGCTTGTCACCTAAACACTGACTCTTTCTTTGAGACCAGGACTTAGTTCTGTGATTCTCAATTTCTGCAGCAACTTGAGGATATGATTTATCAAAATACTCTTTGTTCCCTTCCAGAATCTATTCATATGTGGTAGCTGAAGTTCTCATATAAGTGATATCTATCTACAGTGACATATAACATTAATACACCTTCTTCTCCCTCTTTCTACTTTTCTTTAACGGCAGAGGAAGGAGTAGCTTTAGCACTCAGTTTAATACATAAGTCATTTGTTTCTTCCAAAACCCTGCTGAAAGTCACTGCACTCCACATAAGAAGGATGTAAACTCATGTCTTGAAAAGTGGCAACACAATTTCACTAAATCTGTGAAATTAAGCTTCTAGTATTAGGAATGTAACAAAAATTATATATATATTGACTATGAATGTGTTCTGATGACCCCTTTTCATGGCATACATCATCAGTCTTGGGGGGGAAACAGGCTAAATAGTTTCAAATCTAACTCTTAATAGAAGTCACTAATATAAATGAACATCACCAAAAAAAGCAGCAATTAAAACCTACTTTAATATACTAGTTAGGAATAAACCCCAAATAACCTATGCCCCAAACACATTTAGAGTGCCAAACTCAACTATCAAAATGAAATAAAACAGGAAAAGGAAGCAAACACAGTCAAATCTACTGGGAAACAATCTGTAACAAGTTTTGAATCATAATATTATATAAGAAGACAAGATATTCATAACATTACAAGAGAACTCCCTTAGTTTTGGGTGCATCAGGTTAAACAAATATTTTGTTTTAGAAATTTCATACCTTCCACTAACTGTACCGGAACCTAAAACATCTATATTCATTATGAAATGTAAATAAAGCCCCTAAGTAGCATTAAATTAGGTTTTCAACAATTGGAAAGGCTTCACTGAGTAATGAAGGCCTCAGAAAAACATAACATGTATTTTTGAAAAAGCTGCTGTGGTGTTCTGCAATGCATGGCAATGGAATCAATTTTTCCACATGGATTTCCAACACTTTCATCTCATATTCTAGTCCAGAAAGAAGGACAGAAAATTACATTTTAAAGTATTTCATTCATAGTCTTGGCTTGGTTCATGTTGCTTCAATTCTTACTTTGCATTGTTATATACAACAAATTCTGTCCAATATTTTAAACGGTACTACGATTCAGGGTGTAAAACTGAGTAAAAAAGTAAGAAATACTCTTGAAACAAATATATTTTATATTTTTTTTATAATTTATATGTGTGATTTTATATATATAAATAAATCTCTACGGCCACCCATCAAAATCCTGCTAAGTTTATACTTCTTCAAGTGCTCTTACTGGTAGTAATTATCTTCTTGTGAGCAACTTATCTGTATGTAAAATAAAGTACAATTTATTCAGAGGAATGGATACCCTGGTAGTTCAGAAAAACATGACGATAATCAGCCACATATTAACAAGAAAAATAACTTTAAGCTCTGTGTTTGGACATAATTTTTTGCCTTCACATCCTTGCCTTCCAATATGAACAAAATTCACAAATCTCTCTTTGACTAAGCCCTCTATCTATCAACAGCCTACTCTGATGAACAATCTCTCCTCAATAGCTGGAAAGAGCCCCAAAGCCAAGGAATTCAGTGAAGCAGGTCAAACACTAGCTGTAAGTGGTTGCAATACCCAAAGTCCAGTAATCATAGTACCTTTCACTCTGCTGTCACCACCCTGAATTGTCCTGATAGGTCTAGATCAATACTATTCGCCCCGCACAAAGACAGTGATTTCAGCTGTGTACAGCTGAGTGGTAAGGAAGCTTCACCAGACCTCACACAGTTCTACTGCTCTCTTCCATATCTCCAAGTGCAGAAATCCTGTCATTTTTTACTAAAGTATGAGCTTGACAGTTGTAACTGACATTTTTCTTGCTTCCTTTCCCTGCACGCTGCAAAAAGAGAATGCAATTGCTCTGGAACTGGCAGCAGTTTAGCACACAGACTAATCGATCAAGTGCACCAAATCTCCCCAGCCAGCTTCTGAAATCCCACATTCACGTTCTGAGCTTCACTATAAGCTAAAGAATAAGTATTTGCAGAAGTTCTTGCAGATTACTAATATTGAAGAGTCAGCATGCTCACTAAAACAGAGACAGGCACAAAAGTAACTACATCCATTTATTGCCACTAAATCATTTTCCAGCAGTTTATCTATACTAACCTGAGTGTCCTGAAGTACAAAGCAGTTTGGATACCCATTTATCCAGCACCCTAGGGATATCCAGCATTGCTAGGGATGAGTAAAAAATCAAGGCAAGAAAATAACGATACTTTATTTTTATGCAAACGTGAAAGGTTAGCAAATGTAACACCCATCTACAAGAACAGCCAGAAGAAGGATCTGGTGAACTACAGATCTGCCAGCCTGGCTTCAGTGCCAGTGAAGGTCACGGAGCAGATCATCTTGAGTGCCTTCACACAGAACATACAGGACAACCAGGGCATCAGGCCCAGTCAGCAGGGGTTTGAAAGGCAGGTCCTGCTTGACCAACCTGATCTCCTTCTATAGAAAGACTTACTGAACAAGGGAAAGGCTGTGGATGCTGTCTGCCTGGGCTTAAGTAAAGCCTTTGACACCATTTCTCACAGCATTCTGCTGGTGAAACTAGCTGCTCAAGGCTTGGATGGGAGCACTAGATTAAAAACTGGTGGGATGGCCAAGCCCAGAGAGTGATGATGAATGGAGTTACATCCATCTGGTGGCTGCTTACAAGGGCTCAGTATTGGGGACAGCTCTGTCTAATGTCTTTATTGATGATCTTGATGAGGGGATTAAGAACACACTAAGTCAGTTTGCAGATGACACCAAGTTGGACAAGAGTATTGGCGTACTAAAGGAAGGCCCTACAGAGAGCTCAATTGATGGGTGGAGGTCAGTGGTATGAGGTTCAACAAGGTCAAGTGCTGGGTCCTGCCCTTGGGTCACAACAACCCTGTGCATGTCCCGTACAGGCTTGGGGCAGGGTGGCTGGAAAGTTGCTCAGAGGAAAAGAACCTGGGGGTACTGGTCGAGAGCCAGCTGAATATGAGCAAGCAGTGTGCCCAGGTGGCCAAGAAGGCCAATGGTATCTTGGCTTGTATCAGAAATAGTGTGGCCAGCAGGACTCGGGCAGTGATGGTACCCCTGTACACAGCACTGGTGACGCCACTTGAATCCTGTGTCCACTCTTGGGCCTCTCACTACAAGAAAGACATTGAGGTGCTGAAGCGTGTCCAGAGAAGGGCAAGTGGGGAAGGATCCAGAGCACAAGGCCTGTGAGGAGCATCTGATGGAACTGGGGTTGTTTATCACTCTCTACAACTCCCTGAAAGGAAGCTGTAGCCAGGTGAAGGTTGGTCTCTTCTCCCAGGTAACAAGCAATAGGACAAGGCCTCAAGTCATGCCAGGGGAGGTTTAGATTAGATATTAGGAAAAATTGCTTCACAGAAAGGGTTGTCAAGCATTGGAACAGGCTGGCCAGGGAAGTGGTTTAGTGACCATCCCCAGAGGTATTTAAAAGATGTGTAGATGTGGTGCCTATGGACATGGTTTAGTAGTGTACTTACACTTTCTCCGCTCTGTTCTTTTGGTACAGGTTTAAAATAAATTTTGGTTCCTTGTGCAAACTGTAAACAAAGGACATTTTAGGCTCCTGCACATGATTATATTCAGTACACACCTATTCCTTGAAAATTAGTCATTATTTTGTAGCTTTTTACTAGCTCATATAACTTACATTGACTCAAGAGAAGCTAGTATCCCTAACTATAATTGGTTTTCTCTCTCCATTTTCGCTTTAGCAATATGAGGCACAATGAATTTCATTTTCAAAACATTTTATGCTTATCAAAACAGAAATTACAATAAGTATTGCAATATGTGGCTAATTGAATTAATAATTTATTCTAACCTTATAAACACACTCTTAGCCAAACAACAGAACTTATCGTCAGTCTAAAAATTCTATGCAAACGTCAAACACCCTTAGTGGCAAGGACAGTAAAATTCGAGAGCAGGATTCCATTAGGACTGTAAACACCAAATTCCTGCTTTTTGAATAACAAGCTAGAGCTTTGCTTATACTCAGATCAATTAAAATATTCTCACAGATGTTGCTGTCTCCTAGCAAAGGACCACAAGATGAACGGAAATCAATGAACTCCATGAATGACATTAAACAGATCTGCACATCTCTCTTGCTCAGGGAGTTTATATATTGGCAGAAAGAAAAAAATAGTGAATATGGTATTTATTAAACTTTTCCCTAAAAAGGTATTTAAATCCACACCTGATGGACTCTGAGTGCTCTTCTAATGGAGATCTGCCACACACACTGGCACCACTGCATTACATCTGCCACTGAAAACTTTGCAATATATAGTACAGGCAGCCTCTGCATGCAGAACAGGCCTCCTGTCTGCCAGTGGTGCCAGCTTCTGTGCATGCACTACACAGAAGATGCCCACTGGTAGTTTTGCAGATTTCCCAATAGCTTCCAAAAACCCAAGATTCAGCGAAAGGGAACATGATGAGAAAATCACACAGCTTTCTCCCACACATTCATTCTACTTAAACCCCAACAAAACAGGTTAAGGGCCAGAAAGCTGTTCTGAAGATGGTAGTACAACTCACATATCATCTTTCCCAGGGTCTTTTGGCCTCTTTTCTGGAAAATGATGTATTTTAGTCACATAATGGAGAAGGTTTTGTTCAGCTGGGAAAGACAATAAAGAGGAACAACCTGTTGCTAGTATTGGTATAATTTAACATGTCTAAAGTCAGTTTTCTACATGTTGCCAAAGGCCTTTAGGAACCAAAAAAATCAGGAATGTCTGCAAAACCAGAGGAAATTTACTGAAAGCACTGCAGATTGCACACCCTTTTATTAAAGCACTCAGAAACTGATTAGAATAGCAGTATGGATTATTTAAGGGGTAGACTACTGAGCTACAATCTCATCCTACAGGCAAATGCAATCTCCACTAAATTCTGTTTATATCCTCTTGTTATAAAATGTAAATATATCACCAGCCATTGTAACCAAGTGTGTTACAATGATTAAGTAAATAACATTGAAAATAAAGAAATTCTAAAAAGTAAAAGAAGAGTTATTAAAGCAAACAGAAGACATCAGGTATCTCCCAAGCAATAACTGAAAATTTTATTACTACCTAAAGTGCATTTCTATCTTTAAAGATTCTGGTTTGTTACTGCAATTACACATAATAAACATAAGGCAAACAATCACTGAACTTTTACTTCATATCTCCACATTATGGAAAAAAAGCATTATTTCTGTGAAGCCATCTCTAAAGAAAAGAAAAGATGGTTTTACAAATCCTGATGTTCCAAGCACTTAAAGTTAGCTCAGATATAAGATTATTTGCATTGAAGTCATAGAGGCTTTTTAGAATCATACAGACAGGCATATGCATTAACTGCAGGAAATGGGCTTCAATTACCACCATCTTTCATTTCAACCACAGCTGTGTGAGTGAACTTCCTGGGTACAGTTTGGAGTCATACTACAGAGTTAACTGTTGCATAGCATCTATTAACATATGGTAACATTTTTAGTACTGTGAACACATATAATGATTGGACAACAACATGAAATTGCTCCTTGAACATTGTGACTAAGTATCATGGAATCATAGAATCATTTAGCTTGGAAAAGACTGTGAAGATCATGCGCTGCCAAGTCCACGCTAAACCATGTCCTTAAGCACCGTATCTACACATCTTTTAAATACCTCTGGGGATGGGGGATGGTCACTAAACCACTTTCCTGGCCAGCCTGTTCCAATGCTTGACAACCCTTTCTGTGAAGCAATTTTTCCTAATATCTAATCTAAACCTCCCCTGGCATGACTTGAGGCCTTATCCTATTGCTTGTTACCTGGGAGAAGAGACCAACCTTCACCTGGCTACAGCTCCCTTCTGGGAGTTGTAGAGAGCAATTAGGTTTCCTCTGAGCCTCTTTTTCTCCAGGCTAGACACTCCCAGTTCCATCAGATGCTCTTCACAGGATTTGTTCTCTGTATCGATATTGTGTTAAACACTACAGAATGTCTTTTTCATCTTCCTTACTTGTAAACACCTCAAGAATGTATATCTAAGTCCAAATGTGCTACAAAAAACCTTATACTTTTACCATGTGTATGTTTATGCATAGCATTTTTTAAAACCATATGAGTCATGCTTTGGTATAATCAATCTTCACAGCAATTTCAGGGAAAATAACAGTTCAGTGGACATCAGTGAGATACTGAGGGTATAACATGATTTCAAAGTCT
The DNA here is from genome assembly GCA_013396775.1 of Cephalopterus ornatus. Taxonomy (NCBI): domain Eukaryota; kingdom Metazoa; phylum Chordata; class Aves; order Passeriformes; family Cotingidae; genus Cephalopterus; species Cephalopterus ornatus. The sequence goes on from VZRE01013337.1 coordinate 8,886, forward strand.
CAATGAACTTTCACGAAACGTGAAAGACAGCTTAAGCCCAAATGTCATACAATTTCAAAAGGGCTAGAGAGTTTCATAAGGAATTGCTTCAGCTCCTGATTAGATTTACAAAACACAATACTTGCCATTATGATGTGCACGAAATGAGCCCCTTGATATAATTTTCAGTCACAGACCTCAATTGCATTACCCTTTTAAATTTAGAAACACATGTGCTTTTATAGTTACAGTTCTCAGCTTTTTAAAGTCAGGAAGATCCTTTCCACTGTGATGTTATCTGTCAGTAATCTATTTCAGCCACCTGCTTGACTGAACCTACTTAGAAAGCTACCAGTGTGTGAACAGCTCTCCTATACATCTTATCTTATACATAAAGAGTGATAATTGAAATCAGAACGTAGCCCCATAATATTCTTTTTCATCTTTGCACACATATTTATTTTGAAACGGTTAACAGTGTAATTGTTTCTTCTATTTGGAATGCTTCATTCTAGCTAAAACCTTCATTAACAATTCTGATGGCAGTCCTAGGAGATCGGTTTTTTAAAAGAAAATATACCAACAGTTAGCCTCATTCTTTTAATATCTAAATAAATCAACCAAACTCTGAAAAAGGTTCTCTTGAACACAGATTAAGATGGAAGTTTGTGTTCTGCAGAAACCTGCATTATAAGTAGTGTACGCTTTAAATAATCTGCTATAAATAGATTTTTTTCCCAGAATCCTGACTTAGGAGCATGATGTTTTGTACATTTTTAAGAAAAGGCTGAATAAATACTGAACTCTAAAGGGAACAAATCAAAGAGCTATATGCAACAATTCAGTGATGGCAAAACACCATGATTTGAAATTAGTTATACTGCACATAAACAGTGTAAAAAGCATCAAGCAGTTAATAGATTAATGTGGTACATTGTAAAAAAAAATTCAATTTCAGTATCAAACAGTTACTGACCTGGAAAATATGGCAATGAAAAATACCCGTTTGCTGATAGAAAATGAAATTTTTTATGTTACCTTCAAAAGAAAATAAAATACCTTTCCCATGTAACACTGTCATATCCTCAAATTTTGAGCAGTTCTGCAGGATGTAGCCTATCCATCATATCAAACCTAACACATATACTGTCAACAAATTGCGAAATGAGAATTAAAATACAAGCCAGTTTTTCAGAAACACAGCATTTTCAACACCACGATGTGTACACTGAACTCTCTATCAGTGGTATTTACTATAACATGGTCACACTATAATTACTATAAGCACAGCTACTCCTCATATTCCTTTATACTGCCTTTCTGGTTGCAGATACCTTCAGGGATTCAAGTGTCTGGAAGGAAAGCCCTATACCTATATAACGTTATCTATTGGATACATTTTTCTCACTATCTCCACAAAAGTTAACAAAACATTCTATCCTATACGTGGTAAATAACGAGGTAAATAACAGAACACACACACACTCACCTACTGTACCTTCCAGATGCCACAGAATCCTAGAGGAGTTCTGTGGTTTTCACCAGCACAAGACACCCTTTGAGCTTTCTTTTTATGTTACATTGATAAAGTCAGAAAGATCTGTAAATTGAAGAAGGAAATAAGGACGTAACGCAGCTAGAGACTAATTATGGCCTTCAGTGAATTCCATGGATTAATTCTGGAAATATCAACCGATTCTATGAAGACCGCAAGCCCACGGTCACAAACACTGTGACCTTTCAAACGCAAAGAACTAACTGACCCACTGTGATACCTGAGTGATCCAGGCCATTATTTCTTCTTTGTTGTAAACCAAATGCATGTGTCAAACTTAAAACTACTAAAAAAGAAAAGGGAATTATGTATTAATTCACAATTAATTAAGTAGAATAAAAACTTTTTTACAATGAGCACGGTCAAGCACTGGAACAGGCTGCCCAGAGATGTTGTAGAGTCTCCATCTGTAGATATAGTCAAAATCCATTCATAATAACCTGCTATAGCTGATTTTTTTGAGCAATGGGTTGAGCTAGATATCTTGAGCAATCCCCTCCAACCTCAATTATTCTGTGGTTCTATGAAAACTATAGTAAGGAAGTAACAGAGATATATACAGAAAAAAAAGAGTACCATGTGTTTTCTTGATTTTTAGATTAAGGTCCAACCTGAAAAAACATATTTTTTCCAGAATTCGCAAACATAAGAATGCTGACCTATTCAGAAGTTACAGATTTCCCATGCTGTGATCCCACATAGAGTTTCATATAGGGAAAAATATACTTAAATTGGAAAAATATTGGGAAAAATATACTTAAATTCATGACTACTTTTTAAGCATCTTACACTGAAGGTTTGAAAAATGGCAGAAAAGAAACTATTAATTCACTTTCTTCAGCAACATTCCTCCTTTCAGAACTAGTACTTCCAGGAAAGGGAGGAAGCAGTGAGCATCAAGCCTCCTACAGTACAATTTAAGATACAATACAGTCTAGTGGAAATTTACAATCAGATCCTTTTTTCTTTTTTAGCTCGTAAGTCTCAAATAAAACCAGTGAGGTTAAAACTGTGGTACAGCTAAGAAAAAGAAGACTCAGATGAAAGACAGCGAAGCCAATCCTGTTCTTTCTACATAAATACATGCAGAACCTGCAACTGTAGGAAACCAAATTCATTACTTTAAGCACCTGAAGCTTTTGGTATTTCATGGGATTTTTATGCAGTTGGCAGTTTATTCACATACATTTATGGTCTTCATTACAGTTCTCCTGAAAGTTTTAAGTTAAACCTTATGAACCTTCACACAGCTGCTAGATACTTCAGCTTCAAATATAGAGAGCAGTTTCCATAGAAAGACAATAGAAAGACTATAGAGACTAATCTATGTTTGATTGTGTATTACACTTACAATAAAAAAATCAGAAAATACACATAATTTTTTGCAGTTACCCAGTAGTTCCATTGCATCATCTTCATTGTCAATATCTTCTTCAGTTACAGATGGAGCTGTGCTTTGAGCAGAATCAAAGGAGTCCTGAGAAAGCATGGCAGCCAGCAGTTTCTTATGTTGCTGCTGTTGATGTTTTAGTCCTTTGGTCTTTGGCTCCATTTTTAAGCTGTGAGAGAGGAAAGCACAACTTTCTCTTACTGGTGCTCTCTTCAAAATATGTCACACATTTGTCAAATTACTGTAAGCCATGTCCATGTCTATATCTTCCAGATCTGAAGGTTAACACCATCAGATCACACATAAACCAACTCGTTATTACTCATTCCCCAATCACTGGATGTTCCAAGTCAGTTTGTGTTTTCAGTTCCTATTTAAAGTCTTGATTGAACTGGGGAGATTTCCCATTGACTTTATGGGCATTAATCAGGTCTAAATAAGCTACATATATAGAGCAACAGGACATCAATTACTAATCAGTATTGCTAAGGCACTGATCGCATAGCAACAAAGTTGACAACAAAGAACTTCTCCCTTGAGTGGTTATGTTACCATGACCCCACAGAATTAAGGGCTATGTATTTATAACAATTCTCATGATTTGCTGAGTTGTATCCCTAACCTAAATAACAGAGAACTGGAACTGCACAGAAGTTAGCAGAACGCTCTAAGGCAGGACTTGCTACCAGTTGCCATTTCCGATTCCTTACAACACAAAAACAACAAACAGAAGTTTGGTGCCCCACATGAGAGTATCAACAACACCTCAGATTGTCCTTACAGTCTGTTGCAGGAAGGCCCATCGGTTGCCAATGTATGAAATTTTGTATAATCAACAATAGTTCATTTCCCCAGTAAAGATAAACACTAATGAGACAAAGTGGACCTTGGAGAAGAAGAATGTCCTTTGAGTTTAGGAAATCAGGTTATGAATGAGGCCTCTGCAAGCTCTAGTTCATTTCAGGCTCTAAGAGAAAAGGGTATCATATTAAAAACCACTCAAATTCCCCGCTGTGTACATACATTATTCCTTGAGGAAGATTCCCAAGAGCCTTGCATCTTCTCAGAGTTCCTCCAAAAATTTTTTCATGTAGAAAACTACCAACTGTGACTTGAAAATGAGTTTAATCCTATTTTCACAGTGTTCAAATTTCTGAAACATGAGCTCAGTACCAGCAGGATTGCCATCAGCACTTTTCCATGGTCTCTTATCACTTACTGATACCTTGCTTTGCTTCCTTACAGGAGCAACAGAGAGCAGTACAAAACCAGTAACAGTCTTTCCTCTGTAGCAATTCAGAACATAAGGGGAAAAAGGTGACCCTTCATCCATTTGACAAGACATTACTAATACAGCAACTCAGATTGGCCACACTGTCTTTTCCAGGCAAAACGGCAGTGATATCTGTCCTTCCAGTTGCTCCTTTTTTTATTTTTTATTTGAGTAACTGAACCTGGCTTTTAAACACACGACATGTCTGCTTGTGTTGTTCATCATCACAGGAATGTATGTTTTTAAGGAGGAAATCGTGGTCCTTTCCCACTTTGCACTACTGAATAGAGCAAAAAAACGAGGATCGTGGTTGCAAAGACAGAAAATCAGACAACTTACAGATTCCCAAATATTACATACTACATATGTTCGCTATGATCTGCTTTTTGCTGAAAAGACGGATACTGTAAATGAGCATGTTATCAACATGTTATCAACAGATCCACAGAAATATACTGCTTCCTGCAGTCCATTCCATCCCTTACAGAATGCTATGAATGTGTAAGGATTCAGGGCTTCCCCAAAAAGCTTGTACTCCAAGGTCTGTGAAAACAACATGTGAGTCACATGACACTGATGGCAGTTACTTGACCAGTGATCTGTCAATGTCTAATCCTCTGGATATTTATACAATGTTTCATTTGTGCAGCATTTCCTTATGTTTAGTGACAAGTAAAAGAAAACATTATCTGGAAATAATGGGACAATTTCAGTTTTCACTTTCCTGTTCTTTAGCTGATTATTAGGATTAGTTTAAAGACTCTGTGGGCTTGTCACATAAATCTTGATATATACTGATCCTTAAACTATCACTTTTATTTAAAGTGTTGCTAAATAAAATTTAACAAGACATAATTGGAAAAATTTAACGTGAATTTCCAATTGCTCCTGCTTTCATTTGCCAGGTAAAAATATAAATTAATTATTTTAGGCTACATTAACTACTAGGTGGTGAATGAAATACAGATGAGGTAGGCAAAAATTCTTTACAACTGACAACTTTACTCATTTGAGAGTTTCACTTAATCTCATAAAACTTATACTCTTCCCCCTATTTTTGGATGTTACATTAAAATGAAGTTATTGTTATCTAATACTTGTCTCGCGCATTTGGTGTACGGTCAATTCCAAATTCTGCTAATAGCACTTGAATTCACAGGAATACTGCATGAGACCTTGAAGCAACTGCCAGTTATTAGTGAGCTATTATTAAATATTCAGATTAACTTTGACCAACACACGTCTTTTAAACTTGCATATACAGTTGGCATCAATTTTAGTATCACCACTATCTTGAAGTTCTGCAACTTGATTATTCTTTTTCAAGACTGCAAACATGTTTTTTATAAATGCCTTACAAAAGCTGATGAAATGCTAACGAACCAAGAATTATCCCAGACATAAAATCAGTCATCCACATGTAAATCCATATGCTGTATGTAATCTAGTAGTTATTCATTTCCACTGAAAATCAGTACTCCCACGATACATATTTTTCAACAGGTCTTTTGCACTTACTGCACCTAAAAAACAGAGATATCAGTACCACATGAGTTTTTCCTGGCATCAAGTACCCCATATTCTCCTTGTTCATATGCCAGGCAATGTGATTTTGCCATGATACTCGACAAGACTTCTCAAATGCTATTCTCAAAGCCATTAATCATATTTTTTAATTATAGCATTAGCTGTGAGGTTTCTCACATCTTGTACCACCCTCTACAAAGAGAAAAATGCGTTGCTCTGAATCATCTTTGTTACTCAGAACTAACCTCTTTGCTCCCTTCTGGAGATTAGACAGAGATGCTTATTTCTGCTCCTTCCTATTGACAGAAGGGAGACAATATCCTCAATGTGGAACAGATCTTTATTCAGTGTCTTTATTGGTTGCTGAATAAGGAAAAAGAAACACAGGCCTGCACAATCAAGCTGCAGTGCCAACTGCTGACTCCATTACTTTCCCAGAAACTGCACTGGAGAGACCCAGTGTCTGAGTTGTGTTGGTTCCCATCCAACATCTGGCTGAAGGGATCATTACTACATGCTGCTACTTTGAAATACTAGTACTTGCAGCTCCCCCTAAAATAATCTAATTAAATGAAGTACTCATGGATAACAAACATTACAAACATGTGAGGAAAGTTAATGAATGCAGCCTGTAAGAGTACACCTAGTGTCGAACTAGTCTCCTTCTGACAGGGAGGTAAATTCCAATGGAGAAGGCACATGGAGGACACAGTGAAGGAATACCTTAGACATTTTCAAAATGAAAGCAGAGAGTTTCTGCCTTCTTAAAAGAGCAAGAAAAAGTCTGCTGCAGTCAGCGTACTAGTTATAACAAAGGAGAAATGCTACAGGGCTGAAGGAGAAACGTAGGTGTTTAAGCCAATTAACAGAGGCAGTGCACAAGATTTACACTTAAAAAGATAGGCATTAATTCCTTTTAAAGGAAAGCTGTGAGTATTTAACTTCTGTGATAAACAGGTATCTTTAAATCATGGAAAATGGACTCCTTGTAAAAATGATAATCTCTTTCGTGTAGCTGAAGCACATTAGCAAACAAACATACGCCTTCATTCTCAGACAAGCACAATAAATCTTCAGAAGTTATTTACTGCAGAGAAAACAATTTTCTCTTTGAGAAAGACCTGTTATTGACACCAAAATGCTAGGTATATGAAAAGAAGATAAATTCAGGGAGTCCTGATAAAAATATCATAGATACTGTTTCGCTTATCCATCTTTTTTTTAAATGAGAAAATCAGGTTTATCATTTATCACTAAAGTGTCAAGAAGACTAACAAATACAAACTACCAACTGTGGAAAGATGGAAGGGTTTGAAGTATCTGAATAAGGCTATACCTTGCAAAATTATTACTCACTGGACCCCAGTCATGTGAACGTAACCTTAGTTTTATACATGGGAATTAATCCATGCAATTGTAAATGAGTATGAAGTTAATCATATATAAAAGCATGAGAAGAAAACAGTCACATATTAATGACTTCCATTTATTCGCATGCTGCCACACTATGACATGGGAATTAAAAGGCCCTGCATTCTGCTCTCAGAAATGGAATTTTTGTTAAAAAGACAGCTCTGTTTCACAAAATATAAATTTTCTAGGCTGGACCAAAATCCCACCTTCCTCCAGGACTGCTGCTATCCTCGCTGTCCCACTGCTCATTTTTATTTCTTGGTATTGGTGGCTGTAGCATCTCAGCAGCCAGAGGGTCTGCATCATTCTCTTCACGGCCAACCCATTCTCCAATCACACGAGGTCTGAGAAGGGGGGTGTTAAAACCTGTTGTGTCCTGAAGAGAAAAAAAAAAAACAAAAAAAACAATGAACAAGTGGTTTGTTCTTAACCATAAGTGTAAATAGAGAAAGAAAAGATGAAAAAAAAATTCATTAAAAAAATACAAGAATAGTACAGTACATTATCATTTCAGAGGGCTACGAAATACCCAGAAACAATGACAGACTAATGGAAAGTTTCCCATTAACAAAATTCAGGAGATATTTGTGTATCCTGATGCCTCAAATCTCTTCCATTTCTTTCTCTTCAATTGTAACTGTATAAAAATCACTTTTTTTTTTTTTTTTTTAATAAATGAACAACTCTTTAAAACTGCCCTGTATCAGTTCTGCTAAGCAACACATGAGGTCACTTGTATGAACAACATCCCAACCAAAAGACATTTGTAGATTAACAACATCACTCTTATTTGCATTATGAATTAAAGCAAAACTAAAAAATACATCTGCATTTTGCATTTTAAAAATAACCCTTCTGGGCTTTACATAATGTATCTTTCAGTTTTGAAAATGGCATTTAATAAAACGAATTTCTGAAACTAGTACTCGTATTTTTAACCACTTACTGAAAGACAATAAGTTGGAGAGGGTTACAAGAAGCAAGCAAAATGCAACTGATACATTGAAAACAATAGCAATAATTTGCATTATCATATTAGGAATTTAGACTACAGAAACAAATCGTCCTTAAAAATTGTACCAAAAAGCATTCTGAAGTGGGAAGTATGTCTGTTCTCAATTTTACTAAAACCATTGTAGATAAAGGGTCATGTACAAAAGCACAGTCAAACTAAAAAACACACCTGGATACCAAAGAAAGAGATATGAAATAATGGGATAGGAATATTTATTTTACTTTTATTAAACTCTTTTCTAGGTTAGCAAAGACACTTCAAACACACTGATCCTAATTAGAAGAGACATATTCTATTCCCATCACTTAACAAGAGAAAATTTTAGGAAAACAAATCCATGGCTTTTATCAACCTCAGTGCCTCAATAAATATTTCTGCCATGAAACAATGCTTTCCAAACAAAAAGCATCTGGAAAAAGTACAGCACAGCAATTATTTAGCCTAGAAACCGTATTTTCTCCCCTTCCTAAAAATGAATCACTTTTGAAGCCTCTTCCTAATTGAAACAGATATGGCAAAAGCACAGTTTGAAGCAGAGGCCTCTACTGAAATGAAAGAAAGAAACAAACAAAAAAGGCTGCAAACTACATTCAACATGAATATATTTTTCCAGCTCTTGCTAGATGCTGCAATTTTTCTCAGCAGAACTCCAAGAGCTTCTACTTTGACAGAACCAAATGTGACCCAGGCCCTGGATCCAATTCACTCAACCCTGTTCTTTTGTTCTGCTTTCTGCAATGTGCCTGTGAGTGCATTACCACATTCCTCTCTCCAGAGTTGTCCGTCATTTGACTAATTCACTTTTACATGATGTCTGTTTTCTGCAAGGACCACTGAAAATTGAATACAGGCAATACAGAAGAGAGAAATCTGAGGAAAACACCACAGCTTTGGAGATATCAGGACACCTAGCCAGTGCTGTTCTGTTTTTATGTACTTACAAATATACATTTTGTGCACCTATTTGGAGCTGTGTCATAGTCTGGAGTCAGGTAGATTAGATGACAGTCACCTCTGAGCTCTTGATAAGCGTAAATTGTCACTGGCGTGACTACCATCATATGCTTATGAGCTTAAAAAAAAGATTGCCCACAGTGTTTCCATTACATAAAGTGCTTACATTAGTTTAAGAACCATTTAGCCCCTTTTGAAGTTTATTCCTTCTATTCTAGCTATCTTTTCCCTTCTCTTTCTCCCTAAGATAATTTCTAATAATGAATAAAAATGGTTCCTGAAACTATTTAAAGTCAGAATATCTCTCAGTGTCCATCCTGCTAAAAGCTTTCAGTGCCTTAAGTGAAAATGAAAAGCACCTAAAAATGTATCCTTTTGTCAGTACCTTAAGTTTTTTCTCACACTGTACACCGCACCATAACATATGAACAAGTAAACTGTGAATGCTGTGACTGTCCTTGTTATGCTAATTTCTTTCCTAGGCATTTTAGGGATTAAAGTAGCACTTTCCTACCCAATAGAAATATCATTTACATTACATAGTCATGCTTTGCCTCACTTTATCACCTTGCTTTACTTTTTGCATCATGTTAGATTAGTACACCACAGTTTCAGTGACCTAATTTATTGTCCTCCTTTCAACCATATAAGCAGCCACAGTGAAAACAGTAAATGGAGAATCAGAGACAGCTCTATTCAGAACACGAGGATGTTTATTTGGCAATATTTCAAAGGCTGCAATAAATTCAGATGAAGTATTCTGTTCTCTAACAAGTTTTTATAGTTTTGGGTTGGGGTTTTTTTTGGTTGGTTTCTTTTTCTTCATATAAATCTTACAATCTTAATTGATTTCCAATCTACATTCCCCCATAAATAACAGAAGAGATTGACAGTGACATTAGTGTGCACAGAAATATCTTCAGGACAGGTAGGTATTTAAATCTGTAATAAATTAACCAAGAGCACTATTTCATGAAGCAGGCCACATGTTATCCACTTATCCACATCACTGGCTGCCAATTTGACACATTCAACCATCCTTTATGTGGAGACCAGGAAAAAAAGGGAAAGACTGAAAGACAGCTGAATCTCATTTTCACATTGGGCTGAGTTGTGGTTGCTGAATGCAACCTGTACCAGAGAGCAGAAGATTTGTATATCCATTTATTTATGCATCATTTAAAAAGCTCAGTATTCCTATTTTCTGCTATAGATTTTGAGGGAACTTCCATTGTGAGAAATACTTTTGGGTGAGAAGAAATTTCTTTGGTTTTATGACATAAGAATAGTTGTTTCTTCTATTTTATTAATTATAACCTGTGTTCATTGAAGTAATATTACATATGAGAAGAAAGTATGCCCTAGACAGCACAGAATATTTTTTTAATATTAACATTGAGGGTCAAAATCTGCTACGAATTTTTAGATCTTTCCTTGAGTCTGCCTATGGATCTCTAACACTTCGGCGTCTCCCATTATTAATGTTTAAAGTGATTGAAAGACATCATTGAGTATTTTGGATAAATTTCACAATGTTATGGCAGGTCTCACCCATCACTGTTTTTTGTGAGAATATTTTTTCATCCTAGAATTGTGTGAATGTCAAAGAAAGGCTAACATTCTAGCTCTCCTTTGTTTACATTAAACTCTTCACATTAGCCATGAAAGTGTGTAGCTTCCTAAAGCTCTTCAACAGTTTCTGTTCAGTGGTAAGGAGAGTGAGTCAATTCAGAAATTTGTATTATATTAACTCTGCACTGGTAAGGAGAGTGAGTCAATTCAGAAATTTGTATTATATTAACTCTGCACTTTAGTTTTAAAATATGTGAGTCACAAAGCATCCTTTCTTATCTCCTTTCCTTACACAGCATACTTGAGTGCAAGTCTCTGATTTTATATAGCTTCTAAGGCCTAGAGATGCAGGCTGAGTCAAGAGAGAGAGAATACCAAACACTGCAAGTCTGAAGTAACTGAGATGAAAAAGAAGAGAATCTATACAATAAATCTGTTTTAATTGATGTCATTATAGGATTTTTTTTTTTGCAAGGTTACCAGTGAACTCCGGAGTTTTATGAGACTAAGTCAAACTCAAAGATTCCATTTTGACTGAAAGACTGACCTTGTCTGCCTGTATTTTCTCCCTCTCTCGGACTAAAGCCCTAAGTACTGACAAAAAGCTAATACTAGCAGATATTTGACAAGAATCCATTTAAATGAAACACCCTTCTATAAAAGTCTTTGTAATTCAGAGCAAACTGGTTTTCCAAATCCAAATGCTCGAGTAACTAAGCAACTAACTAACTAACTGGATTACTTGGAGGAGGAGTTACATCAACCAACAATACTGATAAAGTGCTCCCCTGATGAAGGCAGCTGCATTACTAAAGCCAGAAAGAAATAATTTAAAAAAAATACACAATGCAAAAGAAAAATGGAGGAATATACATGTGTATTCGCTGTTTTCTCCAGATTCATAATTTAAACCACAGATAAAGCATCAGGATTCTGGGCTCTGTCCTAGTCCTCCAAATATGCATGATCATCAGGAAAATAAAGCAAGGAAGAACTTGAAGAAGTTTATTACTGTGTTTCGTTTATGTTTCTCATAACAATTCTGCAATGCCAATGTTTTAACAGAATCCAATGCCAAGTTTGGCTATGCTGTTCTAGACCCATGACATACACCTGATGGGTTAAAATGGTTAACCCAAACCACAGATTAATGTGGTTTCAAAACATGATTCAGTGCTGCCACAGCCTAGATAAGGAAGTTCCAGTATCAGCATTTATTTCTGGGATAGGAATTACAACTTGGCTACATTTACACATGAAAAATAAACATCACACATTCAGAAGAAATAGAACCACATTCTCTTTAATGCTAAAACAACAGGCAGTCTTTGGCTGCTTTTGGTTCAAGCCAAGTAACGCATATAGAAACAAGTCACAGGAACATTTCCGGAATTAGCTTTCTCGGAATCATTCCTAGGAGGCAGGACTCCACAGAATGGTCCTGGTTATGCTTATATTCTTAATACAGAACTAGATTTTATGTTCATTAAAAATCCCTAAGGGTCCAAACAAGAAATAAAAATGAAGATCACTAAAGCCCATGGAGATGAAAAATCACTCTTCTTCTCTTAAGTCTGTGCTGAAAACCTGTTGAGCAATGCTGCACAAATGACATATGTCAAGAGCTTAATTGTTTGGGGGTTTATTTATTTTACAAATACCTTCTGACTTCAAAAACATTCTATTTACCTGTCCTCATCAGAAGCATATGTTAAAGCAGATGCAGTATTGCAAAGGTGTCAGGTAATGCATGCTATTGAATGTATATACCATAATTCCAAGTTTTGTTTCAAAAATTCAGAAACACCTAAAAGTATTTCTCACGATGGAAGTTCCCTCAAAATCCGTATCAGAAATACTGAGCTTTTTAAATGATGCATAAATAAATGGATATACCTTTCAATTTTAAATTATAAGCAATAAAGTATATAGTAACCAAAAATAAGTTATCTCTTCGCTCAAGCTGGATCCTGAGGAAAGTCCCAAATTATGCTTCCCATCTCAGTCTTCACAATGAATAATTGAACATAAAAACCATTAATGTTTTTGAGTAATATTATAGTTAAAAAAAATACCAGAAATTACCTCTTAAAAATAGATGTAAAAAGTGCTGATAACAGGCACTAGCCCAAAATGTCTTTTCCTCCCACAAACAGTATTTTATAGGTTTTTTTCAACAAACCAAATCAAATGGAGTTCTTCATAAGTATTCTTAAAGGTAAGGGTTCCAATGAAAGGGCTTTCTAATTGTGTTTATCATCACTTCTGAACACAGTTACGAAAAGAGTAGGAAAGAAGACTTAAGTCATAGTTTTGAAATGGCAGCCACATATGCTCATGAGTACGTGGTAACAGTGATCAGTCTTATCTTACTGGCCTTCCTTGGAGAACACGGTGGAGGTATTTGTGTCAGAAAGATTTGTGTCCTCGTTTTACCACCAGAAAGGAAAGATTTTTTTTTAAAAAATGTGTTCTATATTAGGCATTATTCTTGTGTCTTATATACCTTTTGATCTTATTTCCCTGACAGCAATTGTTTCCTACACCAAGAACACAACCCAAGATTCTTGGCACTTGAAGTATACTGCTGTTCACAGGTGAGAATAGGGAAGATAAAGGTTCTCTGTTTCCTTCGGTAATTTGAAAAATTAGCTTGATTACTCTTTCAGTGTAGAGTTTATTAGAGCTAAAACTAAAATTCATGTTAACTGTGTAATGTATCAAATGGGACAGAAGAGAAGAGATCATTTTTCGTTGCATTCAGCAAGGAAGTAAAGACTGATTTTTATGCCCTGTGCATTCCTGATCAGATCTGGAAGCAAAAATAATTCCTAAATATCCTCACAAATCATAGCTGGGAATGCAGGATTCATGACTTCATGAATAAAAGGTATTTATGGCTAAATGTTTCCAAAAGTACAAAAGGTAACCCAACAGACTGTACTAAGCAAAAGTGGTGTCACGATCAAAAGAGTATTTCCATGGCCTCATTGAGAGTCCCTCAAACTCAGTGAGATTTTTCTTCCACACTTGACAGCCCATTCCAGTCAAGCTCTTGATGTATCCATAAATACTGTACTTACATAGCTTTCCATAACGAAACTTTCCCTGAACCCAACGGAACTGGAGTCTGTTTGCCAGGACAGCGAGATGCAGCTCTCATTGCCTAAAATTACCACAATCATCTATCTCTTTGTACTGTTCCTTAGGCACACCTTATCAATCTTACCTTATCAAGTTCATCAGAAACAGCAATGCCTGAAAACAAAACAGATTGGAAAAAGAAATATTTAGAAGCATGCTTTGTATAATTTTTTCTACTACAGTAAGTACAAGTAAGGTTTAATCTGAAAAGTTTACATATTGTTCTCTGCATGCTGCTGTACCATACAATGTGTCATATTTAGCTACACTAGTGAAATTACCTGGAAACAATATACTTTTAAATCAGCTGCAATATTACCAAAATGAGTTTTAAAAAGGTTATGGAAATGAAAATAGCAGATGTGCCAGTAAAGAGATAAGAAGGTTAAATACAATTCTACCTGCTTTCTGAAATTAAATCAGCAACATTGTATTTACCAATGGACACATTATACCGCAAATCTCACCCTGACCAGCATGCATAACACATCTTGCTGCAACTAGAAGGCAATATGGACATGACACTTCTTTCTCCGTGGTAAAATATAGAAATGATTCTATAAAAACAGGTGGAACTTTGGAACATAAAGTAAACTTTCCCAATGGAATCCAAAACAATTTTTCTAAATCCTCTGAGCAAGAACTTGTATATTTGCTCTTGTACTTCTTGCTGGTGCCTGCCCATGTCTTTCCTATACTTTCTGCCATCATGTCATCTAACTCCTTTAAATATGACAATCCTGTAGAATATTAAATATACACAGCTGGTCTCAGAATTTTTAATAGATCTGCACACATCATATCACAAGGAGTTATCAAGTAATTATACATCTAATGCTATCATGTTGAAAATTCTGATATGTTGAAAACAAAGCATCTCCCAGATTCCTATGAGGTTTGATAAGAAACATTTCCAGATTAGAGCTTCAAAAACCAAGGACAAGTATCTCCTGGTGGTGAAAATAAAGTGGAGACATATCCATGCACAGGAAGATCACACACTTGAAAGCTGCTTTCTAACTCGCGTTATCAAGACTGTCTTCGAAGGAACAAAGGATAAAATTGCAAAATACATAGTATCAGCTGAGTGGAGAATTAATCTTTCTATAATCACACTAAAGACTGAGCAATATAAGCTTATTTCTTACTATTTGGTGTACCTCAACTAAATGAATTCTTTGGGTTTTTTTACTGTGCTTTTAATCATTAACTCTATATGGCTAATTCTCAGTTTAAATGGCTTCCCTATAGTGATTTTTTTTCTTAAAGAACGAAGTGTTAGGAGAACTGCAACTATAATTTAAAGATCTTGTCAACACATAAGAAACATGCCAGAATATAATAAAATATTTCCAGTAATTCAATAGTTATAAAATAGATTATATTGAAAAACACCTGTTTTGCCTAATCCTTCTATCCCTCACTGAAATGAACCAGTTTTAATAACTTCAGACTGTTATTTAGCCCAGACACTACACTAATGCCCACAGAGTACAACAAGCAGGTTGCATCAACCAGACTTTAATATTATAAATTTCTTCAATCCCCAATGGACATTTACTAGCCAGAAGATAATTGCACTCTTGGAGATAGTAAAAACCTAATTCAAGGTTCTCTTCACCTCAGCTTTGAAAAGCTGATTACCATCAACCACATCTCCATCAGATGGATGTATTTTGCATAACCAATGTCAGTCCATTCTACAACCATATGTACTCTCTCTAAAGAGTTAAACTACCTCTTCTCAGCAATTTCCTATAATGTAATACAGTTCATTTTGGTTTGATACAGGTTTATGTCCTCATATTGGAAGGTTGGTACCTTTTTCTTCCACTTTCACAGATCTCTGCGAATGGAGGATCTTGTAACTTGGGAGTGGAGGGAAGAGAAATTTTACTCTGCGTTGACTTACTCCTTGAAAGTATTTATTTTCAAGTACGGCAAAAGAAATTACAAAAGGTAACCCTGTCATCTCCAAAACTCCGTTCCAAAAAATGCCAAATACTTGTACTACTCAATTGCCTATGTTGCCTATCAAAGTTCAGTACTGAACGTACCAAATAGCAAATAAGAAAAACAGTACATATTACTATAAGCCTCACACAAAAAGCTCTACTAACATCTCTGATTAAGTTACATATGAGCACATAAAATTGAAAAACATCCATACTTTAAATGAGTGCTTTTAGTAAAATGTTTTTTGTATGTGTGTTGTAAATCGCATCGTTCGCCAGAACTTACTCTGAATTTAGAGAAGACTAAGCTGAGTAATTGAATTGACCAGAATGCCTCAAATTTCTTCTTTGCTAAATAGGAAACAGTAGCAAGACACCAAAACTAACTGCATTTCTTAGACAAGTGTGTAGAGAGTTAGCAGTTTCTGAGGACATGTTGCCAAAATATAATTTTACAAGTTTAGAAAACTTTTATTTTTGCAATTGTGGAATTAAACCTGCAAACTATTTTTAGCTCTCTCTCTCAAATGTGTCATCAAGAGTTAAAAAAAAAAAAAAGGATTCTGCAGAAGAAATTTTAACAGGAGCTTGTTACAGCAATCTTGGCATGGTGGTTCTTCTGGAGGTGGTATTTACCATACTGTCAGCCGCACAGATCTTTCTGTTATGTCTTGAGCCTCATTAATATTAACAGTACTCTTTTAGTCACTGATAACACAACTCCATTAGCAGAGACCAAGATAAATAACCCATAAAACGCTGGGTGTAAAAATGCTTCTTATTTCCTTCCAAGACTCAACTGCACCACACAGTTAGTGTGTGCCCATCTCATCAATTTTCTTTGCAGTTGCCAAACTCACAGGATATCATGGCTGAACTTGACAGGAGGAGGGACTTGCACTGTGTGCAGCAGACAGAAAATCGCAACAGTGAGGTAATTTTTTTGGGTGCAGATCTCAGGTGAAATAATATGTACTCCAATTTTGAAAAACAGCTCCATAAAAAATTCAAACCCTTGCATATTTAGGATAACACTAAAAAAAACAAAACCAAAAAAAACCACAACCACCAAACCCTTAGTCCAGAATGCTGAGATTGCAACTAGAGATACTGTCATCATTATTATACAGGAGTATTCAGGATTTCTAATTTCTTAGCCCTTAGCAGACTCCTGCCTTTTCAGTAGTCAAATAGTTTACTGTCAATTACTTTACTTTCAAGTAACATACTGACAATTTAAAACAGCTAAATTTCTATAAAGCATTAAAATAGTTCAATTTCTAAAAAGTAATGGTAACCATGGTTGCTATCTTTGGTTCATGTAATTGCTAGTATCCAGGCATCAACATTTTTCAAAAAGAAAACCCTCTTGTCACTTATTTGTGATTTTGCTCTCTGTACTTGATATAGTTATCTTCAGTTTTTTGTCTGTGGCTTTCATAAAACATAAAAGAGAAAATAGAAATTTTATTTTTATATACTCTAAATAAGAAAATGTCATTGTAAAATCACAGAATACTAGAGACAAAGGGACAGCGCATTCCATGAAACTACTCTAAATGGAAGCAGCAATGGTTCAGTTTTAGGTAAAACATTCACAGGTGTAGCCAAAATGTCTGTACACTAAAAACTTTTAACCTGACAATTTAGTCACTTCTTCAAACTGTAATTCTTTTCTATCAGAACTTAATCCTAATCACCAAAAAACTCTAATACCCAAAAAACTGACACATTTGGTTTATTCAACCTTAAATCCAATAGCTTTGTTAGAACATATGTTACTATGAACAGCTATTTCTGACTTTTCTCAGTTCAGAGCATTTAAAGCCTGACTCTGCACAACGATGAATGTTGAGAATGACATTTTAAGGCTGTGTCATCATTGCTCCGCCTCAAGACACCGAGCAGCAGATAAGAAGGGGACTGTTAAAAATGTTCTTCCTCCTTTGTTGGGACAGGTCTTCCGATGTCATGGGCGAATCCTCCAGAAATAAAGGAGTAAAAAAGGAGCTTCATCCTTTCTCTTATAGCAGCTGTTTCTCACAGACAACATTTGCCATAGTTTTCTTTCATACTATGACTGACAACTATACACTCCTACTACTCTTACTAACCATTCCAAATAAAAGGGTGAGAAGTTTGCTTCCCACCATCAGCTAAGGCTCACAGATGAGGTTTACAGTTGGAATTAGTTAGGTAGCTAACTGCCAATTTTATGTCTTTAAAAAATCCTCCCTTTTAAAAGTAATTAAGGGTGCTGAAATTTGATCAGGCATCACAACTATCCAGCCCACTCAGCTGCCTGGTGAATTACACAGACAGATTCAGGGCACTTGTTTCTACTTTCGAGTGTAATGACCCTCTGTGCTGGAAGAGTGCTGGAACAATGAAATAATTGGTTTGAACATGCTACCACAGTCTTTCAGAAATGCTCCAGAGCCACAACTACTGCCATCTCTGATCAGCAACAAAACTAGAGTGGGGCTGTTGATGCTAGCACAGCCTCTCTCAAACGGAACATCATTCTGTCACTAGCTTGGTTTTTGAAGAGAACTGGAAAAACAAAGTACTCTCTGATTGCGAGAAAGGTCTGGCACACTAGGATTAAATGAAACGTGAGTAACAATGTAATAACAATGTAATTTATTAATACTTATTATATTTTAGGTATTATTATTATGCCTTCTGTTTTTAATTAGCATGGATTATTAAAACCATTCTTTACGTAGCTATCTTAGATTTCTGTTCCCAGTCTTCTATCTCTGTGGCAATCTGCAGCAGTACAATGGTAAAAATGAAGAAATAAATATAATGAGCATTACAGTGTCTTCTTTGATGTAAAAGGCACCTCTCAAAATACCTATACTATGTTTTAACAAAATAAAATCTCTTTTGAGTCTAGAATGAGTATTTTCCACAGTACAGACTTTCTGCTTAGGACATTCGGCTTCATTCCTAGCTTGTCAAGAAAAGAACTTTCTTTCTAAAGAAAAATGAACATTGTTAGTACCAACCCCATGAGCCTTAAAGATGCCTAACTCTTGCATATGCAGTTCTTAGCAGAAGAGTTTTATTTGTTGTTGCTCTCCTGCAAGAAATACAATTAATCCAGTTCTTACAGCATCTCCACTCCGTGGTATTATTCCTCTTTGAAAAGTGATTTTTAGACTTTGATGTTCTCAATCCAACAGTATAACATTTACTTTCAAAACAGAGGGCACCAGACAAGTTCAGGTCTTTTTGAAGTAGAGAGCAGCCCTGGGTAGAAGGACTTCCGACTGTTGGTGGATGAGAAGTTTGACCTGACCCAGCAAAGTGTGCTCACAGCCCAGAAAGCCAACTGTGTCCTGGGCTGCATCAAAAGCAGCATGGCCAGCAGGCTGAGGGAGGTGATTCTCCCCCTCTACTCCACTCTCATGAGACCCCACCTGGAGCACTTGTGTCCAGGTCTGGGGCCCCCAACACAAGAAGGACAGGGACTTGTTGGAGCAAGTCCAGAGGAGGGCCATGAACATGATCAGAGCACTGGAGTACCTCTCCTATGAAGACAGGCTGAGACAGTTAAGGGTGTTCAGCATGGAGCAGAGAAGGCTACGGGGAGATCTTACAGCAGCTTTTCAGTACCAAAAAAGGGCCTACAAAAAGCTGGACAGGGACATTTTACAAGGGCATGTAGTGATAGGACAAGGAATAATGGCTTCAAACTGAAAGAGGGTAGGTTTAGATGAGATATTAGGAAGAAATCCTTTACTATGAGGGTAGTGAAACACTGGAACAGGTTGCCCAGAGAAACTGTGGATGCTCCATTCCTGGAAGTGTCCCCAGATTAGACGGGGCCTGGAACAACTTGATCTAGTGGAACGTGTCCCCACCCATGGCAAGTGCAGTGGAACTAGATGATCCTTAAGGTCCCTTCCAACCCAAACCATTCTATGATTCTATGAAATGGCAAGTAATACAATCCCTGACTGCTGCATTATTCCCGATCAGCTTTACAGCAGCTTAAAAGCTTGCAATATTTTCATATGCTATATGAAATTATAGAACTGCTGTTCTGATAAGAATGAAAGTTGTGAAACTTCAGAGACACCTACCATTTTTGTTTTTATTTTAGCTTTTATTTTATTTGCTTCAATAATTACAGGAAGAAATAACACAAAATAAAAATTTGTTGAGTTTTTTTTAAGACTTAGATTTTTCTAATGGTACAATGTTCATCTAACAAGTTCAGTGTGTACCCAGTGGTAAGAAAATAAAATGCTACAACTTTAACGTATGCCAGATTACCATTATTCAACTGAACGGGAGGAAATATTTATGCATTTTTCTAAACATCCAGAAGATGGCCACAAAGCTCCCAATAGCCAGATTTCCCTACCTGCCAAACAAAGTCTTCTGTATTTATTTGACACACCGGTTTTGACATACAAACTTTAGATATACTAAGACAACTCCAATGCAACTCTGACTAACTTGACAGAATTCATTCTCAGGATCAGTCTAGGCCAGGGAACTTCTGGATGGCTGGACTGTCAACCTCATAGTGCATATCACAGGTTCTGTAAAAAACTCCAGGACAGAAACAGCATTATTATTCTACCATTATTAATAGTGCAGCTTTGAGCACAAACACAGAAATACTGTTTCATGTATCAACTGCCCAGCAGTTAACTTTCCCAATGCATTCTCCTACTCCTTGTAAATCAGGGGAAGCATATGTTCCTTCATTAGTGGGACAGGCCATCTTAGCTGTACTTGCACTTCCCTTTTGCCATACTGCAGCTGGCAGCACAGTATATTCAGGTCCCTGTGCGTGTTTGAATCATGTATTGAACATTAGGTAAATTGAAATTATTTCTTTCACACCATCTGGATTATAAAGAACATAAAATGGTTGCTCTGATTGACCAAACAAAGCATTCGTCCCCCCAAAAAAACTACACAAAAAACAAACCAGCTCAGTCATTTCTGTGTAGGAACTATGGAATATGTCATTGACTGTCATAAAAGACATTGTTATGATATTTCCTTTGCCTACACTAAGTCATTTTACCACTTTCAAAATTAGACATATTTCCTCCAGTAGTAATTTCGCTTTTCTATGAAGGCATATTGAATTGAAACCTCAGAGTTTTTACCAATGAGGGCCGTGTGTCCTTATACTATTCAGCAACTACACATCAAGTTTCTGTAGTGGTATCCATAATATTCCTCACAACACGTGGCCATATTAGAAAAAAGGAAACTGTCATCTACAAGGCACCACACATCAACATATCAGCACACTAAACATCTTTTAGTCACTATCTAGAAAACATGGATTTAATCCGTCCTCTTCGTAGTGGCTTTAAAAAAAAACATAAAAAAACACATCTAATCCCTAGCAAAATAATCTCTGCTTTGGGCTTGCAGCATTTACATATCCAAATTTCTGAGTGACTCCAATGGAGAATACAGGTTTCAGGATTAGGTTTAGTGACTAACACAGTGAATTATGTAAAGACAGGGAAATAAAATGCAAAGTACCCACCAAATATTATGTCCTAGAAGCTCTCCTAGGCCAAGGTCATCTCAGAAGAGAATAAGCAACACTGCAGAGCTTTTCAGGACTCTTGATTTTAGGGAAAGGTGTACACTGTAGTAGGGGAACCCCCAGCAACCAGGTGCCAAGGACAGAGTCATAGCTTATGTTCTACCGCCCCCTGAATGCCAACCCCCTCGTACTAAAAACTAGTAGGTTCCATATCCAAGATGACACTCAGACAAACCTGAGTTCTGAATTAAGGAAACTTCTAGCAAACCAAATATTGTTCCAGAAAAGGACACAGTAACTATAAAAGAGACTTTAGTCCTGAAACTCAGAGTAGGCTGGAGCAGAATGGCAAATACCTTCACAAAGGTAATTAAAGTCTTAACATCTGTAGGAAAAAGATACTTACAACTGAAGCAGCAGTGATGTCCTGGCCATGCAAGCCCCAGTTTATAACTGAATAGCAATAATTATGTTCATATTCTTCCATTTTCAATCTCAGAAAATATCATTACCTTGTATTATTACTCATACTTCATACTAAAAGCAAATGGATTTTATGAGCAAAGGCAGTATCATATAACAGCTGCAGTACTGAGATAAAATCATCTTTCTTAAAGGTTTGATTGAGCTTATCTAAAAATGTCGATCTCAAAATAAGTCACAAGCATTGATCTCACACAAGAATAACATGATTTTAAAGTTCAGATTAAAGAGAGGGCAGGAAAAATCCTCTAGATAAGACCGATGACTAGTTTTGTGGTTCAATTAGCGAACACATTTAGAGCTAGATGATCAACTGATAATGGAGAAGTCATTTTTACAGACTCAATTCCATTTGAGATCAACAACTATGTAAAATTGAAAAAAAATTACTAAAGTATTATGTCTTAAAACAATGCCCCTCATAAGGTAATCGATAAAAGTCTACTTAAGTGGCATGCAGATACACTTTTGCAGTTATATCATTATCACCATCCAAAATGTCTGGCTTCAGTAAATGTTAGTGGCATTTCATTCAGGTACATCTTCCATAACCATAATGTAAATCATTAATAGTTTCCTACAGTGTAGATGCTTCTAAATGAAACCCCATTCTAATATGTTTCAGAGACTATGAAATGCATTGAAGTAGATCATGATGTATATATTAAGCTTCTCACATCCCACATACTCGCGGGTTCATCCATAAAACTGAGGACATGATTTTAGTGGTTGCTAACATATTGTGATCTTTTTTAGAACTAGCTCTACCCTTTTTGTTATGAGATTTTTACTCTTGTTGCTTATCTTCTTCCCTGTCAAAGATAAACAGAACATATGCTTTTAAGTTTTACTATTTAATATTTTTCTTAAAGAGGTTAAGATCATGTTTGTCTTTCTTAACCTATGCATAAACAATATCAACTGATGCTAACATTATGGTAAATAACTGTCTGAGATACTCTGGTGAGACTCAGAGATTTTTCTTTCTTAGAAGCATTGAAGAGCCTGGACACCTGGCCCTAGGTGAGCCTGCTTGGGCAGCAGGTTTGGACCAGTTGACTTCCAGCCATTGCTTCCAACCTCAGCCATTCTGTGATTCTATAATTCATTATGGTTTCAAGCAATATTTCCTACTATACTGCACATCTTTTCTTTATTTACTGATTATTTATTAATTACTCCCCTTCGAAATTAAGAAATGAAAGAATACTGTTTTCCTGCTTGTTATAGATAGGTATCATTGCTTCTGGGATTCCCTCCAACTAACCGATTTGGATTCATTATCAAATGCTTTTGGTTAATGTTAACTTACTACCATTTTCTGACCTTAGAATGTCTGTTTTGTAGTATACACCTGGCCTGAATAAAGATTCAAATGTTATTAACAAAACGTTGGTTATCTTTATTAAAAGGTTACATGTAATTATAAAAAAGTACCTATCTTACAGCAGAAGACATTGTGTCATCAAATGCTGTTACCATGTGTAAATTTAAACTTCAATATGCATACATTTTCAATATGCACTTTAATCCTTATCTGTTTGCATAGAAGATGCAAAGTCGTTCACAAAGTATACAGACTTCACATCTAATTGCAGCAAGCTCTCACTAATTTAGCCCTCACTTTTTCCCCCACTCAAAACACTCATAATTCACTGGTTTCCATCTCTTGTTATCTATTTTTTCCTACTCAGAAAATGAAGGGTGAAGACAGGCATATTCATTAGCAAGATCCTTAGCTATATGGGAGATTTTAACTCTCTTTAAAGGCCAGAAGTTGAAATAAAGAGCATATATGGAACTTTTATTCCTTATGATCAGCAGAGGAACTTTTATTCCTTATGACAGCAGTAAAGGTAAGAGACCTTGCAATAAAAGATAATTAGACATGCACAAGGGAAATGCAGTACACTCCTATATGTTGCTTCATAAACCAAAATCTCCCCTAAATAGTTGACTTGATAGTTCTAAACCCAGTTCCAAATCCACTTCAGTGACATAGAGCTGACTGGAGAAGCAAACAAAACCCAGCTTTCACAAGTAGATAGGGCTCTGAAAAATAGTATACTTAAATCATGAAGCTGCATCACACTCAGACCATAATTACAACAATAATCTTTTTCAGACTCTCAAAACGTTTAAGATGCTTTTAACTCTGAGTGTGAAGTCACTGCTGGTTTCTCAGATCTACTGCAGCACAGAATTACTCACATATTTTCTTGATGGGGTTTGGGAGAAGGGGTCCAAATATAAGCAAGTTCAGTTTTAATCACTAGGACTGAATATAGAAGAGACCAGACATCTAAGTGCCTGAGTCTCACCTTCCAACGCTTGCAAGCAGTTCTAATTTTGTGTGAAGTGCACAAGTATGTTTCAAAGCAGGTACCTAGACCGCACAGTAAATGAAGCAACACAAACTAGAGTTTAACTCACGGGCTGCATCAGCTGCCTAGCAGGCAACAAGTAATGGAAACTCACTACAAGATCCAAAGCTTATCTTTAAAAATTTAAACAAATTCTGGGATGTGACGAAAAATTCACTTGACTTCAAACACCTCATTTTATGTGTCACGCTTCCCTGTTAAAATACTGAAGAATGAAATGAGAGGGTGCAGCACAAAGCCACTGACGGTATGTTGTGATCATTTGCGTACTCAGCTATCTGTTGAGCACAGTGCCTGTACCATACTGCTTCCAAACAAGATTAGAATCAAATGCAGCATTAGACTCATAGCATGCTTGTAGGATCAAAAGCACTGACTAGCCTGCCCAAAACAAGCATCAACACTGGAGAAGGTAGATAGGGGACCTTGTGATGGCTTTTATAAAATTCGCCATGTGGGACGTTTGTTTGTGGACAGCACAGAATAAGTTTCATGAGTCTTATATTTCTAAAGTCCTAGACATGCCTGTTCATTGAAACCCCCTAAGAAATGTCAATGTGCAATCTGTATCCTCTCTTTGGGAGAACAGTAACAACACATTTATTTTCAAAATTATGTATCTTCTATTTTTACAGATTTCACATTTTTCATTTTGATTTTTTTATCATGCTGACATGAAAGAAATCATAGAAAAGAAATTTTATTTCCTGAAATGAATTTAAAATCAGCATTATGAAACCTAGAAACAAGGACATAGAGATTAGAATTAATCTGATGCAAGTGTTTAAATGATACAAACAAAAACGTTAAAGCGCAAAGTAACTAACAACTATCAAAGAACAAAAGTCACAAGAAAAGATACTATAAATACACTAGGAAAGGAGGACAAAGAAAAATGCGGAACTACTACATCAAAGAGAAGAAAAGCAAATAAGAGGTGATAAAGAATTCCCAGTGTTCAATACTTTCACTGCTTCAGTCTAACAAAAAATTAATTGTGGCCAGATGTTTAACACTAGTGATTTTAAGAGGAAAATCTGCAAGCCAGACTAGGGAAAGCTGAAAGATATTCTGATGACTTAGATACATTCAGGTTGGCAGAATCTTGTGAAATTCACTCTAGAGCACTTAACCAACTGAAGAAGCCTCTAATCCATTTCAGGAATAGAGAGGACAGAAAGGGCAAATATCATATCTTTCTTGAAAATAGGAAAAAGGAAGATGTGGGGAAGCCTAAATCAGACTAAAACGGCAAAAATCTTAGAGAAGACTGTTAAATGAACAATGTATCAACATCTAATGGAATAGAAAGGTAATAAGAACGATCCAACATGAATTTATCAAGAATTAAATACATCACATCAGTCTAATTACATTCTCAACTAGGAAATTTGCCTAGTGGATAAGAGGAGGAAGCAGATGTAGAATACTTCAGCTATATGACTTTGTTTACTGTCCTGAATGATACTCCAGTGAAAAAAAACAACTAGAAAACTACATTCTAGGTGAAATCACTGCAAGGCAGATAAACATCTGGTGGGAAAAAATGCACTTACTGAGTAGCTTTCAAGAGCTGGTTGTCAGATTTGAAATGGGATCATGAAGAGGTCTGACAATATTTCCATTAATGATCTGGATGAAGAAATAGAGAGCACATCCATAAAAGTGAACTTATTATCAGGCTGCAAGTGATATAAAGCACTCTGGGGGCTGGGATTCAAATTCCATATCTTCTTGATAAACCCTTCAAAAACATCAAGTACTAGCAAGAAACAGTGAAGAATGTTTAATTTGTGAAACAACACTGAAAACTGGACTGTAACCTGATCCAAGTGTAAGACCCAGAAGAGCTGCAGTGTTTTCCACTCCAGTCAGAAAACTCTGTGGCAAAGAGAGGTACAGAATGCTGCAAACTGTATTTTAGGGATAAGGAAGCTAGAGCTCAGTGGAACCTACATAATATTCAGTAGGAAAGACAAAGATTGAAGAGTTAATTTAGCCATTAATTATTGAACTGTCATATATGATTGGTTTGTATCTCCGGACAGTGAATAAATAACCCTTCCTGAAACTGAAAATAATTGTTTCTGTATCTGTGTTAAGCTTGGTTACCAGTCTCTAAAGAAAAAAAGGCTTGAAAAGTACACTCACACTCATCACAGTAACACAGTCAGGCAACAGTGAGGCTACAAATCAAAGATCCTGACTGGAATAGGTTTAGGTCCTCGTAAGCAGATAGACTGATTTCCAGAAGTGTATTTGAAAAAAGCCCTCTAACTACACTACTACAATTAATATAAATATGAAAATTTCTCAGAATATCGTTCTTGTGATCAACCTAAAACATTTGGGAGAGAGGGGATTTGGGCAGGCCAGTTTGGGTATTTGGCACAATTTTGAAAAATACTGGCTCTCAAAATTCTCCTCAAAACAGATCTTCCATTTTTCTTTCAGCTCTGTCTTTGATCTCACCATCTGCAAATTCTCCAGTGAACGAACAATTGGCATGGATAAAATTTAATGAGATGAGAAAAAAAATATTTCTCATTCAAGTATCTCCCTAATCACACCATTCCTAGTTTTTATGCACCATGGCAAGGAGTACTTTTCATACTTTAATAACTGTCAGTAATATTTGGTCCCCCAAACGTACTTAAGAATTCTCTTCTACAGCAAAGAGAGGGGGAAAAAGTGTGTAAAGGATAATATGTGGGTTTTATTATGAAATAATTGGATTTCATGTTTCTGAGTATTTATTTGAAATGCTTTAAAATATTTTAATTGCTTTTGAAAACTGAAAGGAACTGATTTGGGTCAAGGATGAAAAATCGCTAATTGGTTTTCAATGACAGGTCTGAATTCCATCAGTGAGGTTAAAGCTTCACAAAGGTTAATCTAATATAAATGCTACCACCCAAAGAAGCAGTCTCCCTGCTGCATGTTCCCACCATTTTCATTAAACCAGCCTCTTCTGTTGATCTCTTTATGAGCTAATTCAGCTCACTTAGACAGCAGAAAACTAATGTAAAAAAAATAAGGGAGTGCAGGGGAAGTAGTTTCAGTTTCCAGGAGAGCTACTGAATTATCTCAGACATTCTGTAAACCTTCTCAACAGGAATCTAACTGCTGATGTCAGTGAACTTGGTCTTCCTTGAATAGAAGACACCTTACTGGTATATACTTCCAAATCACAATTCAGGCTGCATGGTTACATCAAAAAACTAAAATCAATCAACTTACTGTGAGACAGATTCTCAAGGGCTTTTCCAAGTTTTTTGCTCTCTTGAAGAATATGATTTAGTTCATCAAAATCATGGTTCTCCGGTTTTGTCTTCCAATCCCATTTAGGATGCTCTATTGACCTTGGCACTAAATATACACAGATATATAGATGAAGTTTAGATTTGGTAGTTCAGACTCCTACAGTAGAAAAAAAGCTGCACAATGAGTTTACAAACTCAAGTACCTTGAGCGGAAATTAATTAATTATCTTCTATTTTAACAGTTGGAAATATTTTCTTTGGTCAATGTAAAGTAAAAATGAAACATCTATGAACAAATGCATTCTTGGAATGATTCTTGGCATTGAATTAATTGCTAAACAAGAATAATTAATAACAAAAATAATAAAATTAATGCAATAACAAAAATGTATTTGAACTATTGCATGTGAATGTACTTCATTTACAATAAAATAGAATTGTGTGGCCTAGGGGTCAATAAAGAAGAATGTCAAAACAAAAATGAGTAACTGGTACTTTTGGCTTTGCTAGGTATTTTGTCAGTAAGAAAAAAAGAAATATTTTAGATACAGCTTTTAAAACAACATACTTTTTTTTTTTTTTCAAAAATCATGAAGTGTAGAAAACACAGTTCATTAAAAACAGTGAAACAAAATATGTCCTTATCATTCATGCTGTACAGACTGTAATCTTTGTTTTACTACTTAAACAAACTCAATCTTTGGGAAGCACAGTCCTGAGCTTACAGTCAGCTGCTCATTATCTCTCACCAAGGCCCTTGATTTAATTTTAAAATAAAAGGTTCTCAACTGCTGAGCTAACTTTACCTACAACGAAGAGAAGGATCGTCTGAGATATGTAGGACGCACAATGAACAGAGCTGCATTGAACACTGTGTACATTTTAAACAATTTGTAGAAATAAAAACAAAAATGATGCTGTTTCTAGAACTGCAGTTTAACATGTTCTTTTTGCCAGTGTTCAGAAGTAAGCAATCTGCTGCCTTTGCCACCAAATGTAACTGTTGGGTTGTCTCCAAACACAGCATTCCCGTGCTGAGAACTGCACATGCTGGTGTAAAGATGATGATACCTGGTCCAACTTCCCACCAGTTGCATTTATCAGTAGTTGATAACTACTCACTTAAAAATAACTTCAAAGAAAAGCCTATGATGTCCAATACATCCTGGACTGCTTTGAAATTTTTGTTTACTATTTTGACAGCTGTCAACTAATTTATGCTTACAAACTTCATTTTCATGACATGCTAAGAAGGAAACTTACTAAGAAGGACTCCTACAGATTGTGCAAAAAAAAAGATGATATGATAACTTGGACTTTCAGAGTGCATTTATGATGGTATGGGGAAATTATGCTCAGACATCAAGTCTGGTAGCTATCACAAAATATGTTTAAAAATTTCTATTGAAATTTGCCTTATTGCTGACTTTCCTCTGTGTGAATAGAGAATCTTCTCTACTTTGAATCAACTCCAATAGGGAAAGCTGAAGTTAAACCAATAGTCATCTTTTCCTGGTAAAGAAATAGGACAACGTCATGTTCAAGTGCTTCTTTCAGAACGAACATGATTCCACATACATCAAGTCATTTTCAAATCAAACATCTACAGAGAGTCTGAAACCCAGAGCATATCCTGATCTGTAACACCCATTCAGGATCCTGGATACCTATTAGTTAATATATTAGACTGCAATTACAGACATTCTCAAAGACAGAAGACAAAGGAGACATTAAAAAGACCTACAGAGATAAGAATAGGAGGAAAGGGACACATGAACTCTCAATAAGGAGGAGGGAAGAGAAGGACAAGTTGGAGTGTCAGAGTCTGGTTCTGCTCTGTGTTCAAAAAAGACAAGCAATATGTTTCCTTCTGACGACAATGAAATAATGAGCTATAGTGGCTTCTAGTGAATAGATACAGGTATTAGAGTAGGAATAGCCTCTACTCAGATGGGCAGCTTGAAATTTTTGTTGATACTTATAAATGCCAATTACTGCTGCTACTACTACTTTTTAATTCTCTGGTTTAGGAACTGCTCTGTCAATTAAAATTATGTAAGTTTTTGTGTGAAAAAATTTACTCTATTCATAGACCCTAACATATATAAATTATATAGCACAGCTTCAGTATTTCTCATCATTTTTCTTTTTTACTAAATGTTCCACTTAGTATTTTTTCTAAACTTTTTCTAACTGTAAAGATAAATATTTAGTAAATTATAAAAGGAATTCTATAAATTCTCTCTTATTTTCACTCACCTTGGTTTTATATTGAGGTCATATGCTCCTTTAATGCCTGCTTTTTCAGTCATCTTACCATCTCCCTTCAGTGTGCCAACACTATATTCTACATCATCACTCGCAGTATGACAGACTTTTCTTCCCCTGTTTATACTGAACTCACCACAGCACAAAAATCTTACAGTACCACCAAAATACAAACAGGTAACAATTTAATATAGTAAAACCATGTACAAAGATGACCAATCCTAAGAGCACTGCAGAAAATTTCCACAAGCTAGAATTTAATATCATTTCAGTTTGAAAAAACCCACATTTTTCAAAATACAAAAGGACAGAATTTTTGAGAAACCACATGATCTTAAAGCAAAATTTGTCATGGCACAGAAGCTGGATGAAACAAACATAAGTTCTACTCTACAGCTGTGGAGTTCCAGGATCAGCAACTGCCAAGCATCTGGACCAATCCACATCAGGAAAATGTGAGTTACGATCCTTGAAAAGTATGGACATTTGCTCGAGACAGAGTGATCTGGTCCCTAGTTTCAGAGAAACGTCTTACAATCACAGGAAGCGTAGACTGCATCTCACTAGATGGATGGTAAGAAATCAGTCAAAATCATGGTGGAAATTTGCTCTGCATGGTGGTTAACTATCTATCAGCTGTGTTCCAGTGAACCATTTTGTACTTCAGTGAAAATGTACCAAAGCAGATATGCTGTCATGAAATATTTCTAAGTTTCAATAGAATTTTTTCAACAAGTTTGGCTCATTCTATAACTGAACCAGAACTGAGGGGATAATTAAGCAGAATTAGAACTGGCAATTTTTTATTACTTCTAGAGACAACGTAGTTCTTCTTACTTACCTACTCTTCCAACTAATGAACAGATACTAAAAATTACTTAATTATATCATGCAGCATGTGTTTGTCCTTTCAAGTTCATTTTCTCCTTGCTTACAGATGTTTCTGAAGTATAAACTTGTATCTTCTCAAGTGTATGATCAACAAGCACTGATCACTTTCAAATGGATGGCTTTGTGCGAAGCATGCAGAACTGCATAAAGCCCATACGACCTTTCTTTAAACTCTTTTCAAATACATGATCCTCCTCAGTACGTACGAAGTCCATCATAAATCATTTATGTGCATATGTCACTACACACTCAGTAAAATCCTCTCATTATATTCTGACCTTCATTTTTTTATTCTCTCTCATTCCTCAAAACTAGCACATCAGTAATTTTAAATCCCTCATCACATTACCCATCTCAACCTCATCTCTGTTATTTGAGAGATTTATATATTATATAACAGTTTCTCATGAAATTATTTGCCTACAATTCAGAAAATTATTTACACCTACATTGTAGCCTTTGTATAGAAATATGTAAGGTTTCCCTTTACGGAGATGAGATTTCCCCAGCTCATCTTAGGAGACTGGAAAGACACACTTGCTAGTATTTCTGATTTTCTGGTGGTGTGCCCTGCCAACAAATGCACATCAGATTCATTTGCAGGTGTGTTGTGAATTCTGCCATAAATCAGTACACCTTTATTTTATATTGGATGATAGTACAAGATCAGTACTGGTTTTATGTACACATATGTGCCCTTTCAAGACATGAATTGCAGATAGAATCCTACTAGTTGCTCATTAAATCCTACATTTCTTTAATACACTATATGATCATCTTACATCTCAAAGAACAAAAATATGTATATTATTATTGAGCATAAAATTATTCACGTATTTAAATCTCGTAATAGCATTCAGATTAGAGTTCTTTGATAATATAGCCTAACTGATCTTCACAGTATCCGGATATTAAAGGCTAAGAGAATGAACGCCTACAGTCCTAGACTGACCAAGAGCAACTAGAAGTACACAGCACTGCAATCACAAATGGGATGTGGTGAGAACGCTGAACCGAAGCAGACTGAATGATTTCGTATCTGATTTAATATGGAGTTGATGAAGAGACCAACCTACTTTGCCTAAAAGTGTCTAACTGGGAATCAAGAAGTCTGTTCTACAAACTATTTTGAAATTTCCAAATTTATTCTTCTTCAAATAAAGTCATAGCTCCAACCTTGTTCCTCGCCAGACAGCAGCAGCTTCTGCTTAATTCTGGTTTTGCACACACACCAAGTAAGTGGTCAGATCTCTTAGGTATCAAGATTTCTTGTTTGCGTGTCTCAGGTAGATACAAAGGCTTCTTGTTTGTGTGTTTCAGCTGCAGCTGAGATCATAACAGGCAGGAGGAGGGACTGGGGGAATCTTTTCAGCAAAAAAGTTGAATGAATAAGGAAGTGATAATTCTGCAGGAATAACATGAACACTGCAGTCAACATCTCTGTTGAAGGAAAAAAAGATTTCTTAATTAAATAAATCAAATATCTTGATGTTTCCAAAGATTCCTATGAAATTACAGTTCTCAGTTCTGAATAAACTTACAAATTCAGGATCATTTGAACAAGACAATCATATGACAAAAACTTTGCAACAGAACACAATACAGCCGACAGACTCTATTAAATTTTGGGCTTGTGTTGGCAGTTTTGGGGGGGCTTTTTTAGATTCTTGGGAGTGGAGGTTTGTTCTTTTAAACAAAAATCTGAGAGTAAATCTTTAGGTGTCAGCAGACCAAAAGCATTCTGTTTCTCAGATGAGTCCTTGCTACCTCTTTGGAGAGACTTTGGGAAAAAATGCACAATGACACAAAAATGTTTTGAGACACAAACAAAAGACACAAAACAAATGGAATATGGTATGCACATTTGGACAGAGCAATAAATGGCTTCTAAACATGCTTACTTTCTGCTGATCTGTGTAGTTGAAGGGGCACATAGTACCCACTGATTTTGGCACAAACCCAGAAAAAAATGTCAAAAGAACATCCATATTAATCTAGTTGGCAGAAAATAAGAAGCAGATATGGCAAAAAGGCACATGGCTGAAACCAGCCTTTGTCATGGCAACTAAAAAACCATCCTCCAGCAGAGTGGTTGATGGTGACAATGAAATCTCCCCTCGGTTTTTATTTCTTTATCTCAAAAGTGAAAAACAAACCCTGCTGGCTACACTCTTGCTACTGCAGCCTAGTACGGGGCTCACCTTCAGCGCTGCATGAGCACACAGCCACAGATTGGTTCACATTCAAGTTCTTGCCCACCAGCACACCATGTCTTTTTCTGCAAAGCTGCTTTCTAGTCATTCATTTCCCATTTTTTACTATTGTTCAGGGTTACTCCATCTAAGATGGAGGATTTTGAATTTGCCTGTGTTGAACTTCATGAGGTTCCTCTCAGCCCACTCCTCAGTCCTGTAACTCTGAATAGCAGCCCTGCTACACAGAATATCAACCACTTCCCACAATTTGGACTCACCTGCAAACCTAAAGAACATTCTACCTCATCATCCAGGACATTAAGAAATTCTTTTAAATGAAATTGGTCTCAGTAGCAGTCCCTTAAATATGCCAGTAATGAAAGATTTTCCAACTGGAACTTGCATTGCCAGTCACAGTTCCTTGAAGCTAACAGCTCGCGTCAACTTTCCACACATCTTCTTGTCCACTTATCCAGTTCATATCTTACCAATTGAGTTTTAAGGATACTATGAGAAACTGACAAAGGTTTTGCTAAAAGTCACGGTATTAAACATCCACTGTTCTTTCTTTGGTTACAGGGTCAGTTTTTTCACCAAAGAGGGCAACCATTTTGATCTGTTTGGACATTTATGATCTCATAAATCCATGTTTGCTGTTCCAAATCACATTTTCCTCCTTCTTGTGGTGAGGAACACTTTCCAGATAAATTTGCTTAATAACCTTCCCAGAGAACGAGGTTAGGCTGATGAGCTTATAGCCCCCAAAAGCTCCTTCTTGCCCTTCCTCAAAATCCATCTGATATTTGCATTTTTCTAGTCATCAGGAACCTCCCACAGTCATTATGACCTTTCACTGATGAATGAAAGGCCTTGCAATGACATTAGTCTCCTCTTTCAGCATGCTCAGAATTAATCCCACACAGTGCCATGTATTTATGTATGTCCAAGTGCATTAAGCACACCCTAATTCTACTTCTGTTATAGGCAAAGCTGCACTGCCACACACTGTTTCTACGCTTAGGGACTTGGGTAGCTTGAGAGCAAACCTGACCAACCGAAGAACAGTATTAAGTGTCCATCAGTCCAAAAGGACAGATCCTTGAGCCCAGTCTTATTATGGATGTACAAAATATTTCCTTGTTTGACATGAGACCTGGTAGTTTAGAATGTCCAGCTTCCTCTTTGTCCCTCTCCTGGGACAACCTAAGGACTCAACAAGCACGAAACCTATAGTAAGCACACAAATGAAGGGAGAGACATGATGTCACACCCCTATCTGGGATAAAGACTGAGAATTCAGATCTTTAGGATAGGGCATGAATCTGAAGACCAAGCACAGGGAGGAAGGAAAGGAACATAGCATGACAACAGGAACAACTCACAATACCTTTGGCCACTGTTTCTAACAGTGGATCACCATAAATTGCTGTTATCCAGCAAATATGTTCGATTAGACACAGATTATGAGTGACTATGAGCATTTACTTGAATATATCTATTTACTCTTGAAAGTGAACTAAAATCCATGTGCTTCTTTTGAACTGACTTAAAAATTCATGTGCCCATTGAGAGGTACAGTGGAACTGATGATGAAATTTGAGTCTTTTTGAAGCAGGGAATGTATTTCATGAAGAAGAAACAAAGACAAATGCTCCATTTCCAGAAAAAATAATACTGAGAAAAGTTTTACTGTGAGACACAGCTACCTGTAACAGGCATTTTTACTTGTTACAGTTATTTATTCTCAAAAAGGTTTCATAACCATACAAGACCGTTAATTACTCAAAAGCACAGTATCTCTATTGCATAAATTTATAATGATTTACTTTACCCATTGTTGTGCTGTATTTTGACTTATTGAGGCCACTGGGCGATTTTTCCTTAGAGTCCACTGGAGTCTAGATTTACCCACCTTGCTTTTAGAGGAGAGAAAGCAAGCTTTCTACTGATGCACACTATATATCTGTTCACATCTGGTCCACCCAATCACACTCACAGTTATTAAAAAGATTTGACTATTACAAAAATTCAAAAAGCTACAACAGCCAACAGGAGAAAACATTTTGCAACTTATCTTGGAGAACAAATCTTGTACACACAATTCTGTGTGTGAGTAACTGTATTTATGTACGTATGCATATTGCAGATATATTTATTTGTGAAAAAAATTAACATTAAGAATCAAGCTTAAAAATTAAATTTCTTCAATAGCCAGAACACATGAAGCATTACATTTCCTTAAGGCTTGTTGCCTCTATTTTTACTACTTCTATTTTACAGGTGAATGACAACATTCTCTTCAGCCACTCTATTTATAATCTGCCTTTTCTTTCAGTGTACATTTAGATTCCTCCAGCAACTCTCAGAGCAGTACACCTGTTCTGCTCACACTATCCCTATACCTTGAACAGTACCTGTTCATAATTCATAGTTTTGCATTGCCTGACCCACTGAAAAAAAGCTGTTATTAGGACCAATATCAACAGACCAGATTTCACACATGCAAAATGGCACTGCAAATGAAAACATCAATTCCTAACTTGTATCCAAATATAAAATTGTGCATGACACCCAAAGATAAGTCTATTTTTTAAACCACCTATCTAGAATTCTATTTTATCTACAGATGACAACATAGGATATTATAAAATATTCAGAATTCAAGTGAGAGTAAGGCAAGAATCAAACTCTTCCAACACATATACAGCCATTTCAACTGCTCACAGTTTGCTTTCCATTTTAATCCTAATTCAACAGAAAAACATACTATGGGTTTGAAAGTATACACAAATTATTAATGAAGTGAAGCTTTCTTACATGACTTGGACTCTGGTGATGGTGGAGAAATGCTGGACACAGCAAGGTCGCTCTTCGACTTCTTGGGCTTTTTTGCATTTACCTGCCAAGGCTTATCATAACTTCTAAAATCTCTTCTTGTCCCTTTATTTTCTGTTAAAATAATCAAATCAGACAGTTATAACATTTGTAGGGTCATTTTCCCAAGACTTAATAAACAATCCAAAAAAACCTCACAAGGCCTATAAGTTCAAACCGAAGACAGATCTTTTTCTTCTTTTTCTGATTTCTGTTAAATTTAATATATTTGTTCCATTTCCTAAATATCAAAATTTAGAAATTAATTAATAGGTTTTTCATTAAAAAGAAGACTATTTTTTGTTATGAAGTCCTTAATGTCCATTTATTTTCTTACATTTTACCACCTATGCTTAAAATTGTATATTTGATATAAATAAAAAGTTGATTTGTCAGTCAACTAACATTTGACTATCAGCCAACAACTACTTAAGCTCTACTATAGTCTGAAACAGATCATCAGTCAATTTTTAAACACAAAACTAACATTGTAATAGTAGCTTTTACCAGAATATCAAAGCTAAGATTTCTACTTTACAATCGAAGCAGATGTTATTTCAGAATATTTTTTAATGCTTCTGAAGATCTGCAATCATAAAGTTTGCTGGAATTCGTAAAGTAGCATAGCACCTTCTCATTAAGGGTTGGAATGATAGGTCATTAAAAATGCATATTATTAAAGAAAATGCCCCAATAGAGGTTAATCTCTGGCACAAATACACCATGGGAAGGAAAAGGAAAACAAAGAAAAGAGAAAGTGAAAGCAAAGAGGACAGCAAAAAACCCAAGAAACTTTTATATGCACAGACTTTCTCATTGAGAACCGGACTGCTTCCACTCTGTAACTGTGACCCATACTCACATCATACATACATAGGCTGAAGTGATAGCCAGTAATGTATATTAGGGTCAGTATCTACTGGACAAACCAGATTTATTCCGCATGCTCAAAACCAGAGAGCAGTACATGTTCAGTAGGTAGATGTGCATCCAGGAAATCATGGACAAAAGTGTGGGAAAATTATACGGGAGACTAGCCCCTTCCAGCACACAGAACATACCTGATGTTTCACTCTCTGCCCAAAGGGCAGCAGAGCCAGACAACGTTCTCTGAAGCTGATTGCGGTTCCCCTGTTTGGACTGAAGATGATCAATTAGAAATGGGATTGGCTGGTCAGGTGTCTCTGTTATCAGCTTGGTCATCAACTCCTTTAGAAAATTAAAACAAAACAAAAAATTAGTGAGATATTGCACCTAAACTAATCTTGTATTTACCAAAAGTAAATGAGCACTTAAAGAGGAAAACTCTGTTTTCAACTTTGAAGAAAACAGCTGGAAACATCCACCTCCTCAAACTTCTGCTAGCTTTGCCCTATGAAAGGCTCATGTCTGAAGTGTTATTAGACTATACAGTCTCTTACTCACTGAAATTTTGGTAAAAAAAAAAATCTAGTCCCTGCTACCTGCTCAAATTTACCCCAAACAATCTGAATACTGTTCATTTAACCATGCAGAACAAGCACCTCTTCAGAGCAGCAAGTAGCTCTTGCCTGACCCATACATCCAAGTTTCTTCTTGGAAATTGGTGTATCAGGAAGGTTCGTGTATTTTTCATTTCACACAGACATGAAACAATTATCTGGTTAGAATATGGATTCATATCTGGGAACTCCAAGGTCTGATCAAATAGGCAAATATTTTTTAAAGCAAGTCCTCAAAAACACAACTGTATAGACACAAGCAAATATTTTATTTCACTGTTGCAGACATAGGTACAAACCCAATGACAACAGGAAAGCATTTCCTATGCCATGCATTGATACTATCCAGCTGCTGTTTTACACTTTGGCCTTGCAGGGCTGCAGAAGGAGAAGCACTCTCCATATTGCTGCTGGGGTTCTTCCTGGCTTCCTACACAT
The DNA here is from genome assembly GCA_013396775.1 of Cephalopterus ornatus. Classification (NCBI taxonomy): domain Eukaryota; kingdom Metazoa; phylum Chordata; class Aves; order Passeriformes; family Cotingidae; genus Cephalopterus; species Cephalopterus ornatus. The sequence continues at coordinate 46,473 of VZRE01013337.1, forward strand.
AAAACACATTAGGAGTCCAGAAAGAAGCTGTGGCTCTGTGCTGCACATGTGCTCTGAGAGGAAATGAATTATTCATGCAGCAGGTGAGGCGACCCTGAAACCCACATAGTTCTACAGGAAATCTGTGACTGTCACTGAAAAACAAAAAAGTAATTTTTTACTTACACAGAAGTAAAAAATTTTTTACTTACACAGAAGTAAAAAATTACAGGAATGTACCACAAAATCAGAAAGAAAACAAAAACAAACAAAACCACAAATCAACAACAAAAAAACCCCTGGCTAAGTTATTCAGAGCATTTATTCTCTTCACCTATCCACAAGCATAAATCTTACCATAACTTACACCCACTTAAGCCTATCCTCTCTTCATCTTTTCCACACACTTTCATTTAATAAATAATTTTTCAAATACCAGTAGTTACTTAGTATTATCATCAGTTAAGTGTACTGGGAAAAGATACTTCAGAGGAAGTATTCCAAATAGCAGTAATCATGAATAACAGCAGGCAGGATTACTAAGGCACAGCAAGTTATCTTTGTCCATTCCAAGACTTTCCGTTCTTTTTATGCAAGTAGTGGTATAAACAATTATGTATAAGTGAAAACAAAGCAGAAACAAGCTTTCAATTTCACAAAGAAAATTTTAATTTCAGAAAACAAACAGGAGAAAATATGCCCAATCTCATGTCCTGTGAAGACGTGCTCTTCTGTGATGTGATTTTTGATATCTATCTACAGGGAACAAAAAACCCCCAGGTGTCTTCAGTTTTGAAATGGAACTCCACAGGGAGAACTTAAGCTACTTACTAATCTTGGAATTTTTAAAGCTATGGAGAGTAACTTCATCTAGACTGTCTCTCACCAAGGTAGGAGAAACCCTCTCATAAACATCACACAAGAAAAATCCAGAAATTAGAGTAATTCATATTTTGGTTGCTTGGCAACGCTAATAGCAAACCTTTCCTTCTTTCCCTGCCAAAATGAAGAATTAGTGACAATGGAAAGAGGCAATCTAGTCCTTGTAATGGACCACCAGAGCTGCAGGAATTCCACTGAGGATCCTATTACCAATGGAAAAGTGCCAATCTGTAAAAGCTGACTTGTAATTTAAATAATTTCTCAGAATCATGGTTTGAAAATTATTTTTCTGTCTTAGATTAATAAAAACAAGATTATGAGAACTGAGATACATGCACTGATTCTATTAAATTTTAAAGACGTGCATGGGTGACAACTTACTAATAATACACTGCAAAACCAACGTAGCACTAAAAAGTTAGTACACAAAAATAAAAAATTTTAGAATGCCTACATGTCAATGTAAGACAAAGGCTACTTGGTTGTTGCCTTTGTAACTGACTTGGTTGTAACAGGAAGGAATGGTCTTTTAATTAACAGAAAGAGAACTAATAAATTAAAACTGCTTAGAGGATTCTTTATCTCATTCTGAGAAGACCTACTAATAAAAATAAAGAACATAATTGTACAAAGTACAAAAAAAAAAGTTCTATTTGAGGTGATGTGAAATTTGATCCTATACAAAAGGACCACTTTTTTTATCTACTGTTAAACATATTGATAAGACCTGAGTTATATAAAGACCTGTACTATCCCAGAGAATAAACAGTCTTATTCTGTGACAGCAGTTAGAAAAGTTTAGAGAACTGTAGATATAGGCTACTTTTACCTATCTGGAGTAACAAATGTGTTGTATCAATCCTTCACATATAAAGTTAAAAAAAAAAAAAAAGGAAGTAACATTACTGGAATCCTCATAAACTGAAAAGAGTATGCAGTTCAAAAAAGTACTACTTTTTCTGTGTAATAAGCCTCAAACTGATTTGCCTCAAGCACTTTCAGAGCTGTCATTAAAAGTAAATGCAACTTAAAATGAACCCAAAGGTGACTCAGATTACAAAGCCTGCCATTACAGGAAGACAAAACTCTTTACTGCAAATATTCCATTGCAAAAGGGGAGAAAAGAAGCTCTTAGGGATCTGTTTCTCAAGCTGCTCTAAGCAAGGTTTGAAAGTGGTCTCCAACTTACCACTTTCCACAGAGTTCCTGAACTCTGGAGAATATGCAAAGAACAAATAACAAAAGCAGTGAGGGTACTGTCAGAATAGCTGTGTAAATCCACATTCACATACAGGAGGTGTCATCTCTCTTCCATATCCTTCTCCTACACACACTGTCAGAGATCTCAGAAGTAGGATCACAACTCTATGACCCTCATTACTTTGCCCTTCTACCAATTTCTGCCACCCAGTTCATCAAGGGACCTAACTCCATCTGCTCAGCCCCCAACATGTGTTCTTCAAGTTCGTGCTTCCTTTGAGACTTTTGTAATCCCCATCAAATTGGCAACTACATGGAAGTATGTTATCTGACTGTGTTCGGTTGCTTGGCTATGCCATGAGGTGGAGGGGTGGGAGAGGCAAGAGAAAAAAAATAAAACCAAACCACCCCCCCCCCAAAAAAAAAAAAAAAGGATAAAAAAAGGCTTCACACAGTAACTCTGCTTAGTGAGCACTCAGCTCATTTTTAAAGTAAAAACATATACTTCACTGAAGGTGAAAAGACATTACAGGTTATAAATGCCTATTAAGGGACATTCTCATTTTATCGCAATTTGCGAGTAAAACTAATTTAAACTTCTGATTAAATTATCCAAAGTTTATTTGATGATCTCATCTGTTGCTTGGATGGTATCTTAATAGACAGCAGGAATAACATACTACACAGTACTCTAAATATAGTCTTACATGTCTGAAATGTTTCAAAAAAAGATTACAAAAGTGAATGTATTAAATAAGAAAAATTAAAGTGCACAAGGCACAAAAATAAAATTCCTTTTTTGTTAGCAGCAGTCTGATCTGACTCACAATGTGCTAAGTAGGCAAGGTTTCACAAGAAAAAGGGAAAAGACCAACTATTCTCGGTGAAGACGCCTCTGCATTAAGAGTAGAATGAAAATGGCACAAGTTCATTGAAAATGAGATTCCTTTCTTGATGAAAAAATCATCAGATAAGTTTCAATTATGTATGAAAACAGAAATGCAAGAAACTTATATGTCTCTTAAAAACATTAATTATACTTTTTGCATTTCTAGCTCAAATGTCTAAGTTTTCTACAATTCAAATAAGAAAGCTCTGTTCTTCTGTGCACAGTGTGACTTATAAGAATAAATAAAAAGCCGTGGCAAATTGGGTGTCCATGCTGCCAAATGAACTGTTCTCTACCCATAATCTCTCTCCTCCTATCTTCTTTCCACTGCTATGTCTTCCTTTCACTCTATGTCCTTTTGTCTTTTCTATCACTAGGACTCCTCTCAGTCTCTTCCTTCTGACTTCGTAACAAGTGAAGAAGCCTGTTCCCATGTCAGTAATTATGAAATCCCTGTGCACCCACGAGACACACCGGGGCACAGAAAAGGAGTGAAAGAGAACTTCCATGGTTACTACAGACTAGGGTGAATACATTAGTTTCTGCTGCTTCCCCATTATATTGCTCCAAATTTGTTTCTGCCCTGACTGAGGACAGAACGAGAAAGAACGGCAAGATGATGTAAGCTCTGTCAGTTAATTCCTGCAAGAATTTAACTTTGCATTGTGCAAACCATTTCTAATTTCTTCTGTAATGGTAACTTCATATGTTCTTACATTTCCTAGTTCTCTTAAACTATGTTACATAGACTGTATTTAAAAAAAAAAAACAAAACAAAAACGTGTAAAAGTCGATTTGTAGATGTTTTCAAGAGAGATTCATGCGCAAACATTGATGAGGCTGCAAAGGATCTTGGGAAAAAACCCCAAACAGGTCTAAAGTAGCAGCTTAATATATTAGTTCTTTAAAAAGAGAATAATCTTTTGCTATTGTGCTGTCCTGAGGTTCTCTATTAGTTATTCAATGAAGGCTCAAATTTTAATTTCCTTCTGACTGTCCATGCATTTAATCCAAATGAAACAGTCTTCACAGTCTATTAATCATGGGCCCAATTACAAGAAAGTTCTAATTAGCTATGTCTAAACGTACCTATCAGGTTATTAAGTTAATTAAGAGACATTCTATCTTGCCCTGTAATTGGTAACAGTAAACTACACAACAATCACACGTTTTAACTGTAGAGACTTCTACAGCCTATGGCACAGCATGCACAGATTTTGGCTGTATTATACTCTTTTTTCATGGTTTAAATGAGATGATTAAACTACATAGAGTGAATTGCCCTCAGAAGACGTCTGTCTCTCTCTCCCAACCAAACAGACTAGGTGGCTGAGGATTAGATGGCATCCATTTCCAAATTAAGTCAATTAAATACAGCAAGTCTTCACAGCGATGTCAATGGTGATCCTGTCAATAAAGAAGTCAAGAGAGGCTAGAGGGCTCCCAGTTGAATAGTCAATGTATGTCCGCTTAGGATTAGAAGAATTGCTCTCCTGGCTACACTGACTGCACACGCACACACACACACACACACACACTACAATGGAGTGTGGACACTTAAAAGACAGACAGATATCTAAATTTAGGCTTCCTAATCACTTCCTACAGACTGTAAGTGAACAAAGAAGATATAAAATTGAGGGAAAACTGTTGGAAGGAAAGTAGGTTTAATAAATTTTTTGTGATTGACACTTTTTCCTTCAGAATTCCTTTCTGATTTCTGCAGTAACAGAGCAAGAAAACAAAAATTTTTAAAAGTATATTTCAATGTTATTCTTACTGCTTAAATTAAGAATCTGAAATTCTCATATAAGAGCAGGAAGGTAAATACTACTTCTGCCAGAAAAGATTATTTTCTATGGCAATAAGTGAAAAATACCACCATCCTTTTTTCTGAAAACAGCTAGGCTTCAAATCTTCTCAAGCAATTTGGAATTAAAAATAGTAAAATCACATTATAGATTGTAAACAAAATTGACTTCAACATATATCAAGTGTTCATAAAATGATCACCACATCTCCCTATAAAATAAAGTACTCAACCCTAAGCAAATTTCCTCATAAACACAATTAACATGCCTATACTATAATAGTTGTTTCAAACTCACTGTGGTAGAATAACAGTTGAGAGCCAACTTCTATAGGATTAGTAGTCCTATTCAGCTTTCTTGTGAAAATATTCACACTTTTACCCAGAACTGACTGAAAAATTTTCAACCAACTCTTTCTTTTTTTTCAAACCCTCAACACTACTCACTGCTGCCATTTCAGGCAGCTGTGCAGCTAATGTAATATCACAAAACTGCAGTACACAACATGGAACACAACCCCCAGAGAAAATACTTCGGACATAAAAGAAAAGAGAAAGTGGAAAGCTGATATGGTAGTCCTGATACTATGGTGCAAACAAAATTCGCCTAAAGGTGGCACTGGTAGGGAAATCCACAGAAGGAACCAGTGGCAGAAGTAACATTTTCAGACTCAGAACAGTACCATTTGAAGTCTCAAACTGTTTTTTTAATGTCTCAAACCACAGTAATAACTGACATACAAACTTTTGTATGTTACTGATATGTAAACCTTTGGTTCATACAATGAGAGTAATTGAAGGAAGTCTAAAAACGAACCATGAATAGCTAACAGCCTTTCTTAAATGGTCATCTACTAAATATCTGTACCAATTCAATAACAGAAGACCAATTTGGGAGGCTATGTTAGTAACCAATTTTCAGGGAGACTCCGGAGAGCAGAATGGAAACAGCATTCTTGTTACACTACAAACCCTTTGCAAATCATATAGTGAGTTCCCTGACTTGGATGAACTAGCCCTGTTTGATATAATTCCAACTCATGTATGTGATAGTTTATAAAATATGCATCATTGATCTTAATTAGCAACCTAATTGGAAACCTTTTGCATGGATGAGGTCTGGTGGACAATCCCAAAGTTTCACCGAGTAAGCTTTTTTCCTCTTATCTTATTCTTAATACTTCAAATATATTTGTCCCAAATATATTACACCACTCCTTAGTTCACAAAATAGCTTCAAACAAAGTTTGATCTTTGGCTTTATTATTGAAATATTTCCTTTCTCCCATTCAAGCATCCCAGACGAGAATGCTGTCAAAAGGGAAGTCACTGCTACTAGGTTACTCTAAAACATTAACTAATTCTCAGTTAAAGAAGAAAAGGTTAAAGACGTGCTCTCAGATATGCCAATCATGGCAACAGTTACCACATTTTCTTCCGCAGTTTTCAAATCATGAAGATTTTCTATGATAGCTTACACCTCTTTCTGTAGGCCTGGATCTCTGCATAACATCTCACACTTGTGAAATTATGCCTACCATACCATTATCTGAACTCAGCACTGATTTATTAAACGAGGGTAGTTCAGGTTATTGCAGAAACACTGTAACGTTTCCCTGAAGCATAATTCAGAAATCTTCCTGTTTTAATCCACTCTATCAACCACTGCAAATCTACCCTGAAGGCTATGCACTTCACAGTTCAGCCAAGAGAAAATGAAAACTGCTGGTCTGTAGGATTTACATCAAAAGGAGTACTCATAGATAAAGGCTAGGAAAGACTATTACAACCTGGACTAAAATTACAGCCGTAAAACACTGACTGCACATCACTGCCTTACCTAAAAGCTAACTCAACAGGCTAGAGTTGATCTTTCTCTGATCAGCTGAAGTAATCTTATTCCAATTTCAAGGTCTAAGGTGAAGTCACTTGTTCAACCGTGTTCACTGATTCATTACTGCAACTGTTAAAAAACAAAAAATCTCATCATATTTCAAGTTTAAACTTCACTGACTTAGCTTCAACCTTCTGACACAATTATTATTTTTTTTTTCTGAGGGAGGGTAATGCTAAAAACTAAAGCAGCAGGTATTTTTGTGGCTATCCCTGGTGGGTTGACCCCAATGAGCAGCAAAGCACCCACCAGCCGCTTATTCATTCCCACCCACCACAGCGGGATGGGGGAGAGAATGGGAAGAGCAAAACCAAGAAAAATTCATGAGTCAAGATAAAGACAGCTTAATAAATACAGGGAAGAGAAAAAAAAAAAACAAAAGCAAAAACAAAGAACAAGTGATGCCAAGGCAATCACTCACCACTTCCCATTGCCCTGCAAGTCCCCAAGCAATGGCTACTTCAGAAAATTTACTCACCAGCTTTTATTGCTGAGCATGACATTATATGGTAAGGAATATCTCTGTGCTCAGGTTGGGTCAGCTATCCCAGCTGTGTCCCCTCCCAGCCTCTCATCCACCCCAAGTCTGCTTGCTGGTGGGCAGAGAGAGGAACAGGGAATGCCCTGACCCTGTGCAAGCACTGCTCAGCAACAGCTAAAAGACTGGTGTATCAACACTGTTTTGGTCACAGCTCTGAAATACACCACCATACGGCCTGCTATCAAGAAAATCGATTCTACCCCAGCCAGACCCAGTACAGTATCACTACAGTAAATGTTATTGTGTTTCTGGGTGGTTATCAAGAGAAGGTCATATATGAAAAAAAAAATGGTATATTAAGGGATTGACTCAGCAAAGCACTTAAGCTTAGGCATTTTGTATGCATAAGAAGTAAATAATTATAAAGCCAGGTGCATGCTTAAAATGCTTTGATGAATTAGATCACTGCTCTGTGACTGAAGAATTGCAAACATTTCTTTCCTTCTGAGAGCCTACCCCAAAGAAAATAAGATCCTAGAATCTAACTTGGCAAATGTCTTGAAGATTGATGGAAATTCTTTCAATGGTATCCCATGGAAAACTTGGAGAATACACATTTTGAGAATGTGTGTAGCAACCAACCACACTTCTCAGGTGCTTCCCTTTCTCCCCCCAGCCCCCTTCCCCAATCACTTATTCCAGTAAAGTCAAAAAAATGTAAATATGTGTATCCGAATTAGACCACACATTGAATATACTACTGATGTATTACCAGAAGAAATATATGTTTCCCATTAATCACTTCTTATGATTTTTTCCTAGTTCCATTTATCACAATTTATTTGTAAATTGCTTGAAGAAATGTACCATACAAGACACGATTTTATAATTGTTCTTTCCCCCCCCCCCTTCAGTTATGGTCCCATTATAGCACAGTAGCAGAAGTATGACATTGATAAATTTGGTCTAGGAATTAAAAGTCTCATTCTTACTACTTAAAATCACAGATTTCAATAGTTAATATTTCCAGCAAAAGACAGAGGACCTAAATCTGGAGTTATGCAGCAAACGATTATTTAGTGCAATGCTAGTGAAAGTCCTAGTCCTATCTAAAGTCATAAGCAAGGTGGACATTTGCCCCAGCCATCGACTGAAACAATCCTTCTGCTTTCTTCACTGCACTGATAACTAAAAGGTGTGCACTGGGGCTCATTCCACCAACAGTGGCATGGCCTTAAAGAAAGCCCTGTCAAATCAAGTTTTACAGCAAACTTCAGAGCCACAAGTTTGATAGCCTGGTGCTGTGCTCTTCTCCTCCATTTCACATGCTCACTACTACTCTTCTGCCTAGTGTACACATAAAGCACATACAAGTGACTAAAAAAACTACACTTTTGTAGAGGGCCACAAAGTGCTTTGATGCAGCACGAATCTACTATTCTTGCACTAGAGAGTCACTGCCTTCCATCCCTCCCATGAACTCCTAGGTTGTGGCAGCTGCCAAAGCCCTGCTAAGAGCAAAAGCAATAGGAAAAAAAAAGCCAACTTCAAAAAAGCTTAGGACTAAGCCATATTCCAAGTAAATTCACAATGCAAGTAAAGATTATTTTCTAATTGCTAAGATTATCTCTGAAAAACTGCACAGTAACATCTGCTTTTAACTCTAGCTTGACACTTGAGACCTAGGTAGTATTTCAGGCATTGCTTTGTACTTTGGCATTTACTACTATGGATAGGTTCATAGTATGTGGGGTTTCTAGATAGACACATAGTACTACCCATGCAGTGTTCAAACCTAACAATGTGACTAACAAATCCTGGACTCGACAGAAATTTCAGCAATTTGTCTTGTAACTTAATGCACATCATTGCTTAGATCCCATCCTCAATGCTTTTTGCTTTGTTGGCCTTGTTTTAAAAGGGAGGTGTTGAGAAATCCCATAACCTGCAGTCACAGAAGTATAAACATCAGGGAACCTTTTAAGTTAGCATCACTTTTACACAACAAAATCCCATACAGAGACCAAAGCCTTGTTTTCAGTGGAGTCTTGGCCTGATGCTCATTCCACAATTTTAAGTCTGCCTTTGGAAAAGACCACTGGATGTCTTTCAGTGGTTCCACCAGTGCACACAGCTAGCATGTAACACAAACCACAGGATACTAGGCATGATGAAGCTGCAGACAGTCAGGCCCACATTAGCAGAAAAATTAAAACTCAAGCTATTATGTGTCCATTAGCAGGTACTCTGCTCTGACAGCTTTTGGAACAAGACCCTGTAGCTCTTGCATTATCTGTAAAAGGCAAATAAATATTACTTCTCCTGTGAAAAAAGAAAACAAATAACTTTGCATTACTATAGGATTATATTTACTCAAGTTATACAAGAAAACAAATATGAACAAATAGGAGGTGATGTTTTAAAAATTGCTGCTGCTCAGTGTTTGTAGCCAAAGTTTATAAATATTCTGTGTAAGTTCTTTGCATTAAATTTATTATTAAAATTGTTTTCATTTTTTTTTTATCTTGACCAAGAATTTTTAAACTATTCATATGGAACTTCAAATAACAACTAGCAACTACAGTGACACAAAACGGAGAATGTGAGTTACCAGAGTCCAAGGCTGGGAAGTTCTAACACAGATTTAATTATCTTGATTTTAGCTGCCTACCCTAAGTTTGCTCAGGTAATGATCACTAAACAAATGCCAAAGAAATTAAGAGATGCTCCCTGATAGTTAGCATTTACTTAAATCATGTCATTTGGAGATGTTCCTTTAGTACAGCAACTAAACAACAGTTGGTAATACGCAGTCTAATTACAAGTTATACTCATATACTTTGAATAGATTAAATATCTATTCAGATACATATCTTAATTTCCTTTTATTTACCTGAGAGAGATTGACTTGGTCTCTTAAGACTTCATATCCATGTTGTAATCAGCTTTTTAAATAGATCTAAATATTTAATATGCACCAATACAACAGAGGCTTCTGAACTGGAAAGGTCAGAATTGGTTGCCATAGAAAAATCTGGAAATTAATTTTCACCACAGCAAAACACAAGGAGTTATTTTATACCTGTAGAATTTATAATCTGCAACTGTAGCTGAAACTCCTTAAGACTAAGGAGTGTTTTTTATATAGCATTTTAAGAAGACAAAGAAGTTATTTCACAAATAAGCAGTACCTTGATGGACCTAAAGCTACTTTCATCCTCTTTTCCCCCCACAGGAGATGTCACACTTGATTTGCTTGTCACAGGTAAAAAGCATGCACAGTATCTTGTCAGAACAATCACCACTGCAGACTATCTGCAAGCTCTCAAACACCTTTGAGAACACTCAGTCTTGTTCAGTTTGGTTCAACACTGCTCATACTCTGCTTTTCTAAATGCAAGTGGAAACTATAAAAATCTTTTTACTATTACAAGTAACACTTTTATATTAGCAGTTATTTTAACCTGTGTTCATTTAAATGCAGATGAAGCTTTTTTCTAATTATACATACATTTGAACTTTGCCATTTGGAAAAAAAAGCAAAACCCACAATGAAATGGGAATGAATTGGTCTCTTTAAATGCAAGAATACAGGAATCTTTTGCCATCAGTCCACAGATATAAAAAAAAACTTGATTATAAGTGCATGAATTAATAATATTCTAATAATTATCGAAATAACTAGGTTAACTAATAAAAAAGAAATATTGACCAATTTGTTTCTACATTATAGATCTTCCTGCATTTTGTGTACTACCATCTATTAAATTCTACCACATGATACTGGCAACTATTTTATTTCTCATAATGGATATCAGGGTACCTGAATCTATCTTCAGCCCCAACACCTTAATAATTCCAGTTCAATTGGAAACAAAACCCATCTCTGATAGGTTCCATATGGACTTTTTATCATCCATCAGTTAAGCCAAAATTACTTGTATGATTTTCCTCATCAGCCAGCAAGATGACAGAGAAACTTTAGTGATACTTTTTTTCCCCCCTTGATATTATTTTCAAAGTTTTGAGAGATTTCTAACATTCTCTGCTTTCATGGATAATCTCTTTATTTCAAGTCAAATTAAAATAGATACTTCTACTGCTCAAGGCAAAGGAACTTCTGAGAACTATGACCCTACCATAGTCAGACTAAAAGAAAAAAATTGAAGATTAGGTACACAGAGGGAAAAAGACATGCAGGTGTCCATTTTGATCTAAACAGTGCAGGCTTGAAGTATTCAAGTTTACAATGCAGCATGAACCATGAAGGATCAAGTATGAGAGACACAGTAGCAAAACTGGTAGGGGAAGAAAATGTTAACACTGAGTGCAGAGGTACCCATGTTCTACATGTCAGAAGCCACCTTCTGGGGTTCCCAAACTGCTTCCCAGTGGCACTACCAGGTCCACTGCTCTGTCACAGCCCTGAGAAGTTACAGTTACTGTCTCTGTCAAAAAGTGGCTCAGACTTGCAGAACAACTCCCAGGCTGCCATCTGGGATTCTCCTGAGAAGCAGGCCCTTCAAGTGTCAAGGTTTCAACACACAAAAATCTGGCAGGGCTGAGGTCTGAGCCCAGGAGATTACTCAGCCTATTGAAGGTGAACAACATGCTGCCCAGCTGACTGATCCTACAAAGCAAAACCTATTCTTGCAAAGCAGGCACCAAGGTTACCTGCTGAAAATGCATGCTCCAAGATCCCCTTCACAGATTTAATTGGTTACCTCATTTACTGGTTTTGTGCTGCCTTGAAATAAGACTCAAAACTCTTCAGACAGAAGTTCTTGTTTGCAGTATGTCTACAATTTCTATCAGTAGGGTGCCTTTTCCTTGTTGCAGCCAGCAGGTGAAAATGCAATATAAAGATGGCAGAGGTTTTCAGAAGATAATTCATCTACCTACATAGAGGAAGGATAACCTATTATATTCCTTTTGCACATCTTGAAATGTGAAAAAGACACAACCATATCCCCTAGAAGGCATGCAAAGAGATAAAAATGACAGACATAATTCAGTAGTTATATGAAGAATAGCATGGATACCTAAATAATATTTAGCTTTGCTCATTTAAGAAATACCGTATTTTAATCCTGTAGTATGTAACATCAAAAATTCAATCTAACCACTTACATCAAGACAGTCCTGCATCACTTCCACATCCAAACATCAATTCCCTATGCTGAAACACAACTACAACATACTGTATAGAACTGTAACTTGAATACTCTTTTTTTCACCCAAGTTTGGCTACTAGAATCACAGAGCAAAAAATATCTTTAACCAGTGTACAATTGCAATTAAATAAGTGATGTTACAAATCACAGAGAAAGATTAGATCTCTATCAGAAGAGATAAAAGCCTCTCGCTCTACTTCCATACTTCCAGAATCAGTGTATTGCAAAGCATGTCCATTCCTCTGGAGAACCACGAGGAAGAACAGATCCCCATACAACTTCTGCACAGAAAGAGTCACTGCTTCAGAAAAGACACTGCCTCCTCAGAGGCTGGATGTCCTATAATCATGCCCAGAAAAGATAACCAGCAAAGGACAACTGACGAGCAGAAGTAAAAAACCAGTGAGTCTATTCAACTCTATGAAGAAATACACCAAACTTTGTTGAGAATATATGATAGATATTAGAGTACACCCAGGCACGTGTTTAACAGAAGAGATGGTCTAATGCCAATGCATACCTCCAAATACTCAGCACTACACAGCTGCACCAACACTGCAGACGGTTTCAGGCTGGGGCTGTAACTGACCCTGGACTAAAACAACACGTAACTGGGTTTTGTCCTCTGCATTTTTAATTTGGATAAATTTCATGTTTGTTTTTCAAATCTCATTTCCTATGTTAATAAATAAAGCAGGCTTTAAAGCAAAGAAAACCACACCACAAACACTTGAAAGTTTGGTTTATAATTGCTCATACAAACTTACTTGTGGTTCATTTTTATACATATCACAATAATCACACAGACCTTTAAAAACACATTCTGTAACACTCCTTCAGCCTGACTTTAAACTTGAATGTCATTATTTGGATAGTTTTTGTATAAAATATGAAAATAATGCTTAAGTAATGGATCAAACACAAAAATCATCTAGCTGGTGGGAGGCATAGAAAGCATTATTCTTTTCCACCAATATTTATACATATATATTATATTATTGACATATATCAGGCTCATGGAATCTTTTGATATCATAGAAATCCAGAAATCACCCAATGTTCCACTGAAAGCAGGACAAAGAGATGCTCTGAGAAAGGCTTCTTGATTATCGTGGTACCTATCATTATAAGGACTTATGAGAATGGCGAGATCCCATTTTATGTAATATTATAGTAAATTTTCAAATGCTCAAATATTAGACAAAACCACTGTATAACCAGTCATGGAAAATAAAAATACCATTCAAGCATTTTTGTAGTACAACTGAGAGAGCCTGTAGGACCCTAATAGACACGCAAACTATAATTTCCATCAAGCAATTCAGTCAAATGAGCAAGTTCAGTTAATCAACTCATCACAAAAATCCTACTTGTGCTTGAACAAAACATTTCAAGTCATCAGACTTAAAAGTTTCAAGGAGCTGTTTTTTTCAAGAAGAATTAAAAAAAATATATATTACTACCCAGCCCTAACTTGTACATTGCTGACAATCCCTATCCAAAAATGATGGCTATAATTTTTGCATTCTCAGACCTACTCACATCTGCTCATCAATGTGTCATTATGAAGAAATTTAAGGCAGCATACCTTTTATCCTGAGGAAAAGTAGAAAATATGATATATGAACACTTAAGCTAAAGAATAAGTGACCCACCTGCTGTTAATCCTATTTTTGAACATTTTCTTTTCTACTTCTCAATATAATACCAGAACTTATGGGATTCTTACGCAGAGCTACTGGAAAAAAGATGAACGATGCATGCAGTTTACCTTCACAATTTGTCACATAGATTACTGCTTATTCATTTTGTTAAAAACTTACTTGCATGCCCAAGTCCTTAAAAAATCCTCACCTAAATAAGTAATGTGAAAAACCTCTCTCACACTGGCTTTAAATAGCAGTTGAAAATGTCAATACCAACCTGCAAAAAAAGCCTCAGAAACAGAGGATGCTGGACACTACTATTTGACCTCTGAGAGGCCAAGTGCATTGGTTGCACAGGCTTAAGGCTGACATTTATCATATCATGCCCACAAATAAAGTAGGTCTGAGATAATGGGAACAGCTAAATAAATACTAACTTACATAAGCAGGATACACTTTCCACTCTGTAAATTACAGATTAGCTAAATTACATATGTGATGGCAATATTAAAGCCATTTTTACATAATACAAAGCATAAATATGAAATTAAAAAATTATTATTGGTCTCTGTGTACCAAAAATATGAGCTAATGAATATATTTTTCCCAAAAGAAAAAATAGCAGGAAAAAAGAAGACATAAAAAAAATGAGTTCTAAGAATTACAACCCATGAATTAACTTAGTAATATCATTTTCTAGCCCAAACAAAGTAACTTCAACACACATGTAAAACTGGTATATTCTTAAAAACCTGTCATTTGCACTTTGATTATCTTCTTCATGTAAATTGTCACTGCAGATTTAGTCACCATGCCCTCACTGATCTATCAGAGACATAACCTGCAACATCCATGAGCTATCCTCTGGCTCAGGTTTTCCAAACAAAGGACTGAAGGACTATATTTTACAAGAAAGCTGGTGCCTTAAGTGGATATTTAAGGAAATACTACTGTACTAACAATTTAAAACTTTATGTGGGTAGAAATGGTAATTTTTAAGGACAAATAATTGAATTGTCCATAGAACTGGAGTTAGGCCCATCATTTCTCATCAGACACTTCTACTATCAAGACTGCAATGGTTTAGGCAACTAAAAATCAGTTTATTTCTAGAAGCTGAGATCTGGGAAATTTTAGAAGATGTGACAGGGTTTTGGGTTGTAGAGCTATTTTTAATAACAGCCAAAGCATTATTAGTCTCATTTTCTTATGCTTTTTATTTAGAAAACAATGCTTGTGAGTCACTGGTGTATGTTTTTTGTTTGTTTCTGACACTGCAAAGTAACTTCCCAGACCTGACAGTGATTGTCCCATTAAAGATTCCTGATGATTTGATTGTTGTTTATTTAATATTAGACTAAATCTGCCTGGTTACGAGTGAGGGCCTTCCTCTTATAAATCAGGGTCTCACCAACTGCAGCAGGGCTCTCTGTGGGAACACAGTGTGATCACACGGATCACACTGCAGCCCTGAGACTTGTCTATGCTCTGAACCACCACATTAAGCAGGGGAGAAGTGGGGAGAAATCAATTTTGTTTTGATTGTGTGGCACCAATTAAAGAGATTAAAAGCACTACCAGACACTGAGGTAGTACAACAAAAGAAGAGAAAGCAGAAGGACCATAATGAGCTCAGGGCCTTGCTGTGAAAACTCCTAAACCATGTGAAGACTGTAGGACCCAGAGGGGTTTGCAGGCTCTGTGCAGAAACACAAGACAAAGAAAGGGGAAACACAGGCACAGAATAATACATGATAATGCAGCAGGACAGCAGCAGCAGAAGTAGGAGCAGCAGCCAGATAACTGACTACCATTTCAGTATCCCAACTACTGTATATTTTATTTCCTCTCCTGAACTCTTAACTTTTTCTTCAGTGTTTAAGTAAATATTAACTGGATCTTCATTTTGGCCAACTTCATTCTTCTAATCATTTTTTTCTATTATTATAGGAAAACGTAGAATAAAATAAATTCTCTTGAGTTTCTTATTTACCTTTGCTCCTTTTTCTCCTCTGCTTTGTCTTTCAGGTATTCCTCCTTCACAGAGTAAGAAATCAAGATTAAATCTGTTACTCCAGCAACTTAGTCTTCTATTTGTGTGTATCTCCTCTTTGTTCCATACTGGCAAGTCTCCACCCAGTCTTTGTCTCCCAACAGCTTCACTATCTCACACTTTGTATCAGACTACAGGTATTACTATCTAATGGCATTATTCTGAACCATGGCACATTTAGGAGGAGCTCTGAAACACCTTTTTATTTTTTTCCTGGAGGCTCTATATCACGCAAAATATGTGTCTTAAAAAGATACTCAGTGAGTTGCAGCCTGTCACTTTTCTAAGGTTAATCCTGTGAAAAGTTCATCCTCAGCACAACTACGGGTGGTTGGTTCGTAACGGCACCCCCGCTTGCATCTGCAAACCTTGGTTTTTCTCGTCAGCTTGTGTTTTCCTGGAAATCTCTGCTCTGTCCTCATTAGGTAGGAAGGACAAGATTCTTCAGACTGCTTAGGAAGATGAATTCCCAAGTCGCATTGGGTGTAGTGTATTGAGCGTTTCATACTGAGCTGCAGTGGACGTGTGCAGTTAATACAATGTGTCTGAACAGGAACACACAACACACTGCATTTATACAGGATCTCTGTCCAGCACACATGGAATTATCAGGTGTGTCCCAATGTTTCAGAGTGTCTACATTGCATTACATAGCACGTGCACATGCACACATACACATTTCAGTCTGAGAAATCCCAGTACACCCAGTCAGAAATCCAGGAATCTTATCCCACCTCTCTCTTTTCTTCTCCTTCAAAAGAAACTGTATCCCTATTCACACAAGTGCCCCCAAATTCTACAAAACTATCACAGAATCTGTTTAATAAACTTTTTTTCTTCCAAGATGCCGTGTGCATAATTGCTTCCACAGGTTCTATTCAAAGGTCAACTACAGCTAAAACTACCCTCGCTTTTCAGTTCCATGAACCATCTCCCATGTCTCCAGAAGAGACTCCTTCCACTTACTTAGGCTCCTAGGACAAATTCTGTTATCAAAAATACAGAACAGCTTTTCTGCACTAGTGCACCAAAACTTATCATTCAGTATTCTTTTCTTTTGAGATAGGTACCTGACCAGAGAAATATTTCACGATCATCAGTTTACTTATCCACTCATACAAATGTCAGCAGAGGCACAATGCCTTGTCAAATTGGAGTGTAACTCCTTCTTGATGAAGTTCATGGCACAGCAACCAGTATTAACAGTAATGCTAAGTACTTTAACTCCCCAGCAAATCTATGTCCAAGCAGTATAGACAAGAACAAGTACTAGCAGTATGAGTCAAACACTGCAAAACACGCATATTCTTTAGATGACAAAAAGTTTCTCATATTTATCCTGTGATTCGCACTCTTTGGTTATAGTCTTAGCAACTACAAGCACTAGAATCTTTCCTTAGAAAAAGAAAGTACAGATGCCAGTGTAGTGGTTTTGATTCTAGACCTT
>VZRE01013341.1:0-12437 GCA_013396775.1 Cephalopterus ornatus
TCTTCATACCAGGATTTTTCGGAATCAGTTTATTAAAAAAAATAATTTTTGTCTATCTTTTTTTTATCTCTTAACTCTTTCTTCAAAAATTAAAGTACTATGCAATAACAAGACCTGTCAGTAAAATTTGAGGACTATCCTGTAATATTGTCAATTTCTGTTGTAATAGAATGATATATTTTCCCTTAAAAAGGTAGTGGTCAGTGTTTCAATTTGAGCATCATGTCAGCAATAAATGCACAGATTATTCAACTGTTCTTATTCTTGTGATGACAAAATGAAATCCACATCTACTATATAAAGCTTAGTTTTCTTTACACAATGGAGCAGCAAAGATCAAATCTGCGGTGATGATAAATGCTGAGAACTCTCATACACACCCCAAACCACAGCTGAGAGGGTTCAACCAGTGAGCATCTGGCTGAAAAGAAAAAAAAAAGGATTATTTTTATTCTCTAATACCAGAAATATAAAGGTTTTGAGGCAGTATCTTAGCACTAATGATGAAAATGTTGTTCATGTATTTCTGGAATCACTAGGCTTCCATATAACTCATAAAAGAAAACAAGAAACATTCAATACAGACATATAGACATGCAAAGTTGAAGGATGAAATAACATTTTTGTTTGGATTTAGGAGAGACTTGAATCTGCTATCAGAATAAATACTATTCTTTAATAACATTTTCTTTTTTTTTTTTTTTTGTAACCATTCTACTATGTATTGGGAAGAAGTGCTTCATTAGTCGCCCCCATTATGATCTTTCAGGCAAAAGGTTTTCAATTCACCTATCTTCTAGCTGAACTTTACACAAATTGCTGAAAATTACTCAGAGATGTCCTTGTCCATCTTATAAGTGGTTTAATAGGAGTTTAAGATATGTCAATGACAAAGAAAACAGTTGGCATTTTCAATGAATAGTTCTGTCCTTCACAGTAGTGATTACTCCTGTGCTTCTTTGCTTACCGTCCTTGTTCAGCTGCTGCACTTTTCACCTCTGTGCTAGGTTCAATTTGAGCAGCAACTGCTACATCATTTCTTGTACGCCAGAAATACGTTCTATGAGAACTTTCAAGCATGCAAAAATGTTTGCAGAAAACCTAAAAATTATATAAGAGAAAATGTTTTGCAAGAATGTTCTTGTATTTCACTCTTAATTTTTTATAAATACAATGTTTATAAATGTGTCAATGACTTGCTGCTGTCAGGAGAAGCTGTGGGGAGTGATTTGCTCAGCACTACTGAAAATCAAATTACTCATGTATATAAAAAATGGGACTCTAGATGTCAAATTTAAATCTGATGGAACTATGAATAGATTATCACCTGTACCTGTATAGGAGTTCAGGCTAGACTTACCAGCCATAACCAGCAAAAAAAGAAAATAAATCTCTTACTTGCATTTTCATATTATCAAGCAAATCATCTGTTTCTTGATTTAGTCAAAGGATTTTGTTCATCCGTTTGAAGTGTTGTGTTAAATGGGGAGGTTTTCCTTCCAGGAATATAACAAAAAGCTGAGAAATGTTGTCAGCAAGAGACAGTCAGTATGATAGCTTTTTCCCTTATTAGTGGCTTTATGGGACCCAGGCTACCTTACACTAACTTTAGACACCTCTGAAGAGCTCCATTTTCAGAAGCTGAGTACCAAGCAAAGACAGAAAACGAAACTCATTTATTTTACTCAAGTCATCCAAAACTCAGATTCCCCAGCCATTTGAGAAAATGTCAGTGTGCTTTGTTTCCATCAGTCTTTCCTCAGTGTTCCTCTTCTGTCTGTGTTATTGTTACCATAGAGACTGGAAGAGCAACAGCACACAGGCTTGGATACACAAGAATCACTGCTTTCTTGCCAGGTAAACTTCTATAATTTACTTATCACTTCTTTACCTCTGAGTTCAGTCTTCAAAGCTCCTGTTTCATTTTTCCATCTACTTTCCCCATGTTTTTCCATAAGAGGAACACAAACATTCTCACTGCATTTTCCTCTTTGTGCTTTCACCCTCAGGTCTTCCAGCTCAAACCTCTGTTTTCAGTGGGAGCATTCTGAATCACTGAGTAAAAGGGTTGGAGAAGAGGAAGGAAGAAACAGAAAGAGAGAGACAAAATAGGCTGGCAAAGAGAAAGAAGGAGAAAATGCAAGAAAGGTCTTGTAATTTTAAGAACATTTTCACAGCAGAAAAATCTCATTGAACAAACAAAAATATAATCTTCTGACATATTAGTTACATTGTTTTACTTATGGAAAAAGCTCACTCATTCACTGGGTTGTTGGTTCAGACTTTAATTGCAATCCAAATATTCAAATTCAGAAGTTTGGGTTGGCTTCCAAGACCAACATTTGCTAGCTACCAAGAGTCTCTGATTTTCAAGTAGAGAAGATGGCTTTTTCCAGACAATTTTTCTTGCAGTATTAAAAAAAAAAAAACCAAAACCAAAAACATGTGAATATTTTCTTTCTCTTGCCAAGAATACACATTGCAAATTCAAAAAGAAACTGGTTTGTAAAATAACTACTTACAAAAAACCCCAGAGAATTAGTAGCATCAATAGTGATATGAATCTGTAAAAATACTGAAAAGATGGGTTTGTAATTATATAAGTGTTCCTCTTTCAAGTCACCTGTAAACAGAAATATTTTTCTATTGATTGTCTTCTTTCTCATACTGTGTCTCTGATCTAACAATACACTATACATCTGCTTATATTGCCTCCATTTACTTGACAATAAAATAGCAACCAAAAAGAATAATTACCATATTTCAGTCCTCTGTGCCTCTGGAAATTTTTTATCACCTCATTTTTCTGCAAGCAAAACATGACAATGTTTTCTCACTTTACCTCCTTCACTGAAGACTGATACAACTGAGTGTTTCACCCTCCTTGTTTCTTGATGTGTTGGGAGATTTTGATAACTTTCAGGTCTAACACCCTTCTTTCATTTCTTTCTGCAGAGAAATTCTTGTCTAGGATTCTGATCTTTGATCCTATGGATACAGCGATCAATACTTACAGATAGGCTGTTTGAACTATTCACATCAAAGATTAGCACCAATAACCAACCACCTTGCCATTAGGGGAGATAACAGCAAAGAGTCTAAGACTCGTCAAAATTCAGTTCTGCAACCAGTTTGGGATGTTATTATGGTAAGTGCTTTTATCAATACCTCCATGTGCCTGTGTAAATTTCAATACATCTTTTTTCTGCACGATCTCAGCATTTTTAGCTCACATATTCTTACATAAGCCACTGATTTTCATATGAACAACACACCTGTGCAAAATGCGCAGGCCCACAACACCTATGACAAAAAGCAATATATTTTGTATTCACAAAGCTCATTGTTTTTACAACTGCATGTGACTCTTCAGATTGCTCTTTCATTCCATTCTCCTCACCATTAAAACAGAAGTTATTCATTGCCCTCTATTACGCCCTGACTTCCTCTTCTGTTCTAGCTTCCACCTCTGACCCAATTGATCCTTCTCAAATCCCTGAGTGCACGTATAGTTTCCACATCCTAGTGATTTTTCCCATTTTCTCATGTAGCTGCTCTATCACCCCATCTTACCTCCTGATCCACTTAGTTCTTTTTCCTTTGTCAACAAACTTTTTGTGTTTTCATCCACAACCATCCTGGTCAAACTGATTCAGGTCTGATAGAACTGAAAAAGGGCCAGATAGTACTATAATAATAGTAAGGACAAAATCATGTTCTGTCTTTTTTGAATTTCCTTTAGCGTAAGAGATACTGTACAGCTGCAGCTTCAAGCTGTGGTTTAGAAGCAATGAACTAATGAAGTAACTTCCTTGTTATTATGGACTGAATACACTAATATTCCAAGCGTAGCAGAAATGTTCATTCAATCCCTTCTATTAAGATAAAATCATACAGTAAAAGAAAATCTGGTTCACATAAGTCATCTGCTTTACACGATATGGCCTAGCCAGCCTGAACTCAGTTTAACCCTTTGGTTTACAGGGTAAACAGATAGTCAAAAAAATTTCTGGGCAGCATGGCATCTTTACTATCAGAAGAAGAAGCATCATAATTTTTATCATTACCCTATGTACTGGACTGTGCTGTTGAAATTAGGCCAAGGCTTATTTACTAGACTTCACTACAACAATAATGAATAGAGTTATATAGCATATGTCTTGAGGAAAAATTGCTTCAACTGTTTTATTCTGAGGAACAATGAGAATCACACTGATGATGCTCAAGCAATAAGAACAACAGCATTATTTTACTCTTTAGATAATATCAGCTATAATTCAGAAATCTTTATATGTATAAAGTTTAACTATTCACTTGAGGGATTTAATTTCTGCCCTTACACACCAAATTGCTTTTTCACTTTCTTCACTGAATGCACAGCCTTGAAAACAAATACACAACCCATCTGAACAGATAGCTATTAGATAGCTACTAGAAAGTATGTGTACTTTCTGTCAAAGCTAGCTTAAGAAATGCCAGTGAAGATACATTATACTAAGTATTTATTACTCACAAAATAAGGTTTCTACTTTATATGTACGTGAAGTAAAAGCTTCTAAACAAACCAGATATAGAACACAACAGGTGTATCTGGCACAGGTTACACAGACAGACAAAAAAACTATGAGTGACACATTAAAACACAGTGTTCCTATCAGTACCCCTTGAACTCCCAAACACCTGCAAATATCACAGTGGTTTAGCAAGAACAACCCTATCCAACTAACCAGTGGAATACTAGTGAAATATGTGTTCAAAGGGCTAAGAAGGCTCTTCGACAGTCTCAACTTCATCAATAGGAAGGAGGAAAGTGGTGGAATCCCATCTTGGAAAATCTTCTCCATCTGTGGTTGGAGAACACCGAAACTTGCTATTATAACAAGATGGATCACAAATTGAGGTTACAGGAATACATGTGTGTACAGTTATGATGTGAGCCTTGGATTGCCTTTGTCTGATTTGACTTCTAGGTTGACCTTTGTTATGCCTCAAGATCAAGAAATCTGAATTCCTCAGAATGATGTGTATTGGTGCATAAAATGCCCCAGTCAATAGCAGCAGCGGGAACCACCAAATAAAGCTGAATCTTTGAAATGGAGGCCAAAGATAAAAAATAAAGTTGCTAAAATATGAAATGCAAGTCTAGTTTGCTACAAGGTCAGACACAGATCCTAATCACTCTCAGGAAAAAAATCTCAGAATGTTATGTTTATTATTTGGCACGGCAATAAATCATGCCAGTTACTTTGCTTACATAATGCATTCTCAATTACCATTAGAGGCTGGTCTACTTCTAAAGCTCTCAGATCAAAGATCCACTAAATTGTCAATAAGTTAGCTTAGTTACAAAAGATATACAGAAACAATAGTTTACTATGTTTCAGAAGAAAGTGTGATCTTAAGATAAAAAATGGTTTGCCAGCTCAAATATCTACCTGTGATGAAAATTGACATAAAAAAAAAATCATTCATGAATTGTTTTTTTCATATGTGTACGATTATACGAGAAAAAAAGGACAAAATGAGGATATTGTTAAACTGAAAACCAGATAAAAGTAATATAACAAAATTAAGAGAGAATGGAAAAGCAATGAACATGAGAAAGAATGAAACATATGTGACTGAATTTATTTTTGTTGCCTGAAGGACTCAGCTGAAGACTAGACTGAGAAGACTAATGTCTGATTATCTGCTCCATCGACAGCCTGGCAGTGCAGGACTTTGCATTCCTTTCTGAAACCTGGCCACTGGAACACCTTGTGATTAAATATCTTTAGCCTGAGTCTGGTGTTATAAAAAGTAAAAAGAATTGCCTGCTTTTTTTCTCTGTTTTGACTGCCTGTTCTGCAGTTAGGCAGAAACAGAAAATAATAGAAATAGACAAATTCATTTGTAAGAGTTTGGCTCTGACAATCCTATCAAGGGAAAGATCCATTTTTTTTCCTGTTGAGTTAGCTTCTTTTGTAAGATGAATTTGTTTTTAGAAGAATGATATTTAAAGTACAAATATTCAGTGTTTTCCAGGGTGAGAAAGACAGATTTTTTTTCCCCATACCTGCTAAACTAATAAAAAAACTTGCTGTTGCTTTGCTAGTTTAGAATATAAATAAACTTAAGAAGGTACTAATGATCTCCATTTACAGTGTCTGAAAAAAATGTCAATACACTTTCAATGTAGATTATACATTTTGTAGAAATTTCAAGAGATATAAACATTACAAGGTTAATTTTGCACCTGATGAATCAGGAGATTGAAGCAGGTGCCTCTGTGTTTGCTGTGTATCCAGCACTTTGGTTTTTACATGCTGTTTTGCAACTGCACAGTTCACTCATCCATATTCTTTGCAGGTGGCTTTGTGTCCTGCATAGGGAAAGCTCATCTCACAGACAAATATACAAGTAAAAATTAGGAAGTGAATGATCTGAAGTTCCAGCAATTTTAAGTAGAATCACTATGGTTTCTATTTGATGTCTTACTGCAGTAAAGTAAATAAAAGAAATTTTAAAGTATAAAATGCTCAAGACCTGAATTCTATTTATTTGATGAAATATTTAAAATCACTCAAAAAAAGAAATCTCTCTTAGTAATGTTGAATTCATATTTTGCATTTCAAACATGAAAAAATAGTTCATTTAAGAAAACAGGACATGTGAAGGACAAGGACAGATTGAACTGTTAATTTTTCCTTGTCTTTTTTTTTTTTTTTTTCACAGTGGGCAGTATTGACATTATTCAGGATTTATTGATTCACTCTTATGTGTCCTATAACCAGAAATGTGATCTCCGTGTCTAATCATGTGATGGGCTATTTCACCCACATAAAGCAAACGGACCATATGTTTGACTTTAAAATTAATTCATTATCATATGAATTAATGCCAGGTTTAGTTTCTAGACATAATATTCAGCAAGAGAGAAAAACATTGACATTGGGCACCTATTTTGCTGGAAAGTTAACGGGAATTTTTGCCCAACTGGTAAGGATGTTTAGATTTAATTCCAAAAGAAATTAGTGGCCTGAATTTGCTTTACTAAATTCAAGCAACTGTTCAAGAAGATAAATCAGAGCCAAACTCTACCTTCAACCATGTCTCATGAATAGCTCAACACATGACCAGTATAAATGCTTTTAAAGCCACTGTTTATATCAAAAAAGAGTATTGAAGTTGAATCAAACCATGGAACAGGTTTTTTTGAGAGAGAAATTTTTAAAGTACAGATCAACATCTAATTTGCAGTTTCCAAGGCAAAACCCCTATGCTACTTGCATACTTGTAATCACTCATGCATGTTAGCAATTTGTATTAAAACCCAGTCATCATAACTGTTAAAATTCTAAAATATAGGAAATTGAAATTTGCTGTTAGAATAGTGTGAGAATTTAGGTGTCTCAGGCCAGCAAAGTTGTGAAATCTTCAAGGAGTAATGTCATTATTTAGATTACCTTGAGATCTGGACTCACAGTATGGTTACCTCAGATTATAAAGAATGCATTTTCTTTTTCAAATTTGGTCTATGGATACAGAACAGATTTTGCTCAAAGTTGACTGGATCAGAGCTGTGGAAATGGCTGAGAAACATGAGAGACTGGAGCAAGAAGGTGATGGAAACAAGTAATTATTGGACTTTTTGAAGGCAATCATAATCCTGATAAAATTTTAGTATTGATTAAAAAAGAATTATGCTTTCAAGCTTTCATGACACCTCTCTATTAGTATAAGCAAGCTTTCAGGGAATTGCTTCAGAAAGTGCAAACCATCTGGAGCAAATTCGCAGGCATGCCTTCCCTCTCTGTTGAAACTTTATGCCTGAATCAGTTAATAGTCTCAGATCATACTCAGATGAACCAGCTCAATGGGGCAGCTACCGAGGAAACTTAAAAGAGATTGTGAGAGGTAAAGCTGACCAGGAGGTAGGTACATTTGTTTATTTGTTCATTTATTCATTCATTTGTTTATTTAGTAGTAGTAAATAAGCAAGAAAATCCTCAGGAGAAGAAATCAGTGTGTTACTAATGAGAGAATATGCCAAAATTCATCAGCTGATGATCCAGTGAGACAGAGGACATCCATTTATTGCTCTATATAAATGCATTCTGGAAGCAAAAGACTGAACCATAATTTTTTACTTTCCCTGCAGATCTTCCTAACCTCATTTGAAGCCTTCTAGGAGATCATACAGAGTACTAGCATTCTTAGTGTTTTAAGAAATTACTGCCACTGAGCAGTGAGTTGCTGCCCTCTCAGCAGAGGTATTTAATCAGCAGTGTGAGCTGGTTACAGTCAGACAAATGCTTGCAATAGATTGGCTCCACTGCTGTTTCCCTCCCCTCCACTGGAAGTGACTGCTATTTCTGATGTGATTTAAACTGACCTGTGTCATGCTGAAACAGACTGGTTGTGCTCACACTGTCAATGCTGCACTCCAGGATAGGTGTGGAAAGTAACTGTGGAGCAGCTCTGGAGAGGAACCACTGGGTAGTGGTTTCCTAAGCATTTTCAAGTATACCACAGAAAAATCTACCAGATACTAACCTCTCACTAGGAGAGGAACCTCAACACTTATGAAATCATCAAGAATTTTGCAGGTGAGTGTAGCAAAGATTTACCTAGGCATGCTATTTTGCAGCCACTCCAGTTACTAAAATATGAAGGTCTCTTCAGAGAAGTGTAATCCGACCACATGTAACTTTTACTCAAAATTACCGAGATGAGGAAGAAAAATACAAAATCATCAAGTTACAATTTAAAATTGGAATCCAACTCTAATTAGACATTAATACCTGTAGATTAAAAAAACTGATGCATTAGTTATGTTAAACGTTGAAAAAACAGAATTCACCAAATCTGTTGCAATGAAATAAACCTCACAAAATTAAGCATAGATAAGACTTTGTAGTCCTGCTTCCTCTTTTCTTTCTTCTTTTCCTTCACTCTCTAATATTTTGTTGTAGTTTCAGGAGCTTTAGAATAATATGACATTTCATTATACATTCATACAGAAAGCACAGAGAAATATGATGGAAAAAAAGAATCATAGTTTACCATAGAGTTTTCTTCTCTTTTTGAAAAATTCACATAACCATTTGCAAATATTATTGAGAGCAATTTGAATTCTAAATCACCATTTCATTCAAGAAAATCTGAACGGACTCCCAGCAGTGTCCATGAAAAGGAAGGATAGTTTTCTTCAGGAAAATTTGTTTCACTTCATCGCTGACTTTGTGGTACATATTTACAATACTATTATATGCAGTCTGATATCATATTTATGTGCCAGGAATAAGCTTGACTTCTCAGCTAAATTAAAGAACTTCTCTTTTAGCTATAACTGGAAATAGGTTGGTGTCAAGAGTAAGAGTTTGCCTATCATTTTTTTGGACAGAAAGCGGCAAGTTTTTCAGTTAGCTTCATCACTCTAAACAGGGTAAAACAACTGATGTGACATTAAAGACACTCTGAAATGCTTGTTACATAAATAAAAGTATCTATAAATGATGCAGAGTCTTCAAGAAGGAAAACATACCACACAGACATGAATTTAATGAAGAAAGACATTTCAAGTAATTGTTATTCATATTTTCTTTCAGTTGTTCTAGTAAGAACAGCTGGTCCATTGTTTTGGCTTTGACCCCTTGGCTTTCAGAATTGAAGTTTACTCAGTCAGTGCCTTTGGCATTAGCATTGAACACAGCAACTAGAGGGTGCGTGATGCCACTAGATGTGAATGATTTACTGATCACCCTTGAAGTAAATGTGATCACAGTCTCTTAATGGAATAGATAATTTGGATAGTTTGCAATGCAGCTCCAGTAGCACTACCACTAGTCTTTCGAGAGAAATCCGGGAGCACCATTGAATGGGTAGCTTTTGAGAAGCAGTAAGTAGCACTAAAAAAAAGATGAGATACTTTCAGCCCCAGCTGCATTTCCTGCACATGACTCTATCTTGCTACACCTTTATCTGCCATAATCCAAAATTCATAACAACGGTGTGGTCCAAATCTCTCTCTTAGTCACATCAGTGCTTCTTCCATGCTAACTGGAGCTGTCTAAGAGAATTAAAAAGTCCTGTAGTTGGTTAGATCAGATTCTGACTTCCCACTGCTGCCAGCTGAACACAGGGAAAAATGAAGACAAAAAAAGTTAAGGTATCATTGCTATCAAGGTTGCTTTCCTGTTCTAGAATTTCATCAACAGAAGCTGTTTGGTGATTCAGCTGTCTTTTGAACAAAGCTATTGTGGCTTTTGCTATATTAGAGAGAGAACATTTTTTTTATGTGTCAGTTTTCTGAGGCCACCCCTCTTGTTTTTTGCAGTTGTTTCTGCTCTCCTCTTAGTGACTCTGAGAGCCCAAAGCCTCCGATCTTCTGCAAAACTAAATAGGTTGAAACATCTTCTCTTTCAGTGGACAGGAAAAGTAGACAGTAAAAGAGCAACTTAGGGCCCTGTACTAACAGAGGGCATTAAGTGGTCCTATGGTGATGGAGACAGTGAAACAGAAATTAAATAAGCATTTGACAAAAGTAAGTTAACTAAGTGGGAAGACACTAAAATATGTGTCAGATCAGAAAGGAGGAAAGAGAGTTACTAAGTAGGCCTGTGATTGTACAGTCTTCACATCTTATTTGCGTATACATGCCATTGAAAACTCTTGTTTTGAAAGGCAAATAAACATCTGAATATAACGATCAAAGAATGAACCAAGGACCTGGTGGGGACAATAAGCAAAATAATTAGTAATCCAATTAACTATCTTTTAAATAGATGAAGAAAATTTACAGCTGTTGACTGCTCACAGCCCACAACATCTAAGTACAAACACATATGGTGCTGAAAATACAGTAGAGACATGAAATTTGAGAATCAATTAATCAGTTCGGTGAATACAATGAATTATGACTGAAACATATAGAAAATGATAACGTCTTTTTCTTTTTTTTTTTTTCGCTATCAGCGTACCTATAGTGTAGCAATAGTTCACTTACCCAGTTCAGCTATGCCAGAAGTTTGACTAAATTTCTATCGAGGAGAACAACTTCGTAATGAAGACATGTATTAGTTTAGGTCCTGATAAGCAATAATCCAGCTGCTTTTCGCAGTAGAACTGAGGATGTTACAGCTCCTGACCAGTGTAGTTCTGGAACTATGAATGCTTTATGCCAACAAAACATTAATCTGAAAAAAAAAGAAAAGGAGAGAGAAAAAGAAAGCATGAAGTGTTTATTGGCTGGGATTTTTTGTTTGGTTGGGTTTTTTCCCCTCCATGCCCTAGGTTTATGACTTGTATAGTGCTGGGAACATGACTTAGTGCTATTTGCTGTGAACTGCCTGTCTCCCTCTTTTCTCAAATGAGAGCTTCTAGCTCTTTTGAAGGACATATTATTACTAAAATCTCTATACATACATTCTTTTTTTCCCCCTTAAGTTATTTAGGTATTTCAACATTTTCATCAGTCATTGAAATTCCAATACATTTTTGGCAAATTTAATTTTCTTCTCTCCTGTTATTCTTGCTCAAGTAGTCTAGTGCTTTTGTCTACTTCTTAGATGGAAAGAGAGGATTATCTTATTTTGGGATACATCTGGCAAATTAGCTGCTCCTTGAAGAGCTAAGCTTTACGAGCTATCACTGAATTTGCCTTATGTGATTTTGGATATCTGTGTGGACTTGTAATTGCTTGTCAGAGGCATCAATTGACTCCTTGAAGCTATACCTGAACTGTATGTAATCGTTTTTAAGCCCTTACCTGACTTTTCCTGATATCTACCATAATTGAGCTGTGATTGAAACCCATTGTAGCTTATGCTTTCCCTGCACACAGATAAGCTTTAACAAATGTGGCCAAGACTTGTTTTGATTTTCAGATCATTTACTACTGTAGATTAAAACTATTTCTAGAGTCTTTTCTTCTGAGAAAAGAATAAGATTGGTACACCAAGCACTGCCATCTGGAACTTACATAAGACAATACTTAGTTACTGTTGTTACCTTTCCTTTACCAAGCTGGGCAACTGTTTGTTCTCACTGCCAGTGATGTACAATATTTGAATTTTCATTTTATAACTTAGACTGAATAAAGATTTCTGTTCCTTTTGTTTCTTTTTTCAGCTCTTTTATTTCCAGGTATTTTTTGCTGCAGTTTCTTGCACAAAAATAATGTCACTGAGGAAGAGCATTTTATGTACACAACTTCAGATAATCAATAAAATAAATGGAGTTAACTGATGCTGATTTTGCTAGGATTATAGTTTTCAAAATGCTTTCATAACAAGTAAAAATATTACATTTTTTATCCTTTTGTTAAATTAGTACATTGACTCTTTACTGTTAAGATTATTATCTATTCCTGCAGTACACGTTTACCAACTTGATTGAGATTCGTGCTCTCATTGCATATATAGCTGGTACAGGTCATAGATAAATACAAAAAACTT
>VZRE01013341.1:22027-32836 GCA_013396775.1 Cephalopterus ornatus
TTTCTTAGATATTTATCCTTTAAACTCTGACTATACTGCTATGCCTATACAGTACTGTTTAAAGCAGAAGAATGGTTTTAAGAACACTTTGCAGCTTAATTAATGTTTCCTACTTGAATATTTGAAGGATATAAACACCAAAGAGAGAGAAGAGTCAATTAGTATATTGCCTACGGTAGGTAAAGGAGTAATGAGATGGAATTAGGAAAGGAATGTTTCAGTTAAATAACAAGAAAATCTTTCTGACCTGAAAGCCACTAGCCTGTGAAATTATGTGTTAAGGAAAAAGGTAAAGGAATTATTTCCTAAGCCAATTAAAAATATATGGGCACAGCATGCATAAATGCTGTGGGGTAGAGGCAATGTCTCATAGGAAGAAAAACGAAGCCCAGATAAATATTTTCCATCTTTATTTTTACCTTTGTTTTTTCAGGTTCAGCATAGAGTGCCAAGACATTTTTGAGGAAAGCAACATTTCTTTAAGCTGAAACGACATGAAGGAGTCTTTCATGGGTTTCTAGTCATCAGATACTGTCATTAAATCACTAAGCTTTATAGCATTTAAGAGTCTTTAACTCCTCTAGTCAGTCATTACTTGACTGGTAAAGACCAAAGACATCGTTAATACTTAAACAGCTATCAGTGTTTTAAATTTCATACTGCAGAATTCAAAATGTCACTTATCCATAATTCAAAAGATATTTAAGGACAGCAATTAATGGCTTGCAGTAGTCCTCTAATCCATGAACTGAAGTCTCACATAGGATTAAAGACCAATGTAATTCAAATGAGATTATGAGTAATGTAACAATTGTACCTGAACACATGAGAGGAGTAAAAGCTCTGAGCTTGATTTTGAGGGAAGAAAACTGTTTACATGAGTATGTAATTATGTCATAAGGTACTACAGATCACAGTCAATAGGACAAGAGGATAAATTTGTCCTTGAGGGTGGAATATAGGTTTGCATTTAAGATATGTTTAGGGTCTATCGTGCAGAGGTCAATTCCATTTAGTCATCTTTGACAAATACCTATGAAAAAAAGGTTTTGTGTTCCAAGTCTAACCTATAAACCCTTCTGTAGTTAAATATCCGTCTTAATACAGGTCCTGCACTATTCTATTGACAATGCAGATAGGTCTCATTCAATGATTAAAGGATACTTCAGATATTTAGCTCTCACTACTCATTTTGTGTCTTTTCTAAGCTACAAGGTATGTTGAACAAAAGGAAAAAGAACTAATTGCAAGAATTAAATGCTTTTAAAAATATCACTATCGGAGGATATGCCTAAAAGAAAATTAATGTAGTTATTTCTGACTTAAAGAATATTAGTCAACTGCAGCGGACCAGTAAAATGCTGTGAATCAGTCAATTAAGTATTATATTATATGTGGAGGTAAAGAACACTTTGTTCAGTGTACTACTGCTATAACAAATATTTAAAAAAAAAATATTAACTACTCATATAAAAAATTACCTATAACTCATACCTCACAGGACAAAAAAGGGGGAAAAAAGATAGTTGCTCACTTTATAAACAGTGTTAAAGCATTTACTTAAGATGACAAATCACAGAAAACTGGTCTCAATATCAATAATATTTTTATTTATCCCAAAGTTTATTTGCATAATAGAACACATGGAGTGAAGCATTTAGTTAAAAAAAGAAATAAATTCCAAAAAAAGTGTGTATGTTTTTTAAGATTAATTTTGTTTGAATTGTTTTAAATTTGTGTTGTTATTACACAGCAATTCCTCTAAATACAATAGTTTTATCATGCTATAAGACTCGTTTAACTATTACATCGTCAGGTCCTATTGAATTCAGATAGATATGCGGACAAAATCTGGCAGGCTCAAGGACAGATAAATTAATTCTCTGGAATAAGTGCTTCCTTTAGATGACACATTGTGCCATCTGAGACTCTCTGCATATCTGCCCAGAAAAGAGTCATTTTGCAAAAGGTTGATGAAGGAATGGAGACATTTGCATAAAAGAAAAGTCCATAAGGTCATATGTACACTTTCATTTGCTGACTGATGTGTATTCGTTAAATAGTTCTCTCAGCTCACAAAAACTACTTTTCAGAAGTCTTTTCCATCTGTATTTTATTTATTTTAACAATAGCGTATTATAGCCATTGCAAATAGTACTAATCCAAAGACACATTAATCTAGAACATGATTCTGAAATTTCTAAATGTAGAAATTTTAAATAAAATTCACTCTTACTAGAGATGTTACATTTAATAAACTGCCTTTATATTACCCATTAGTTTTTCCACCTAATTTTTTCCTCTCTCCTGTCCTCCTGAGGAGGAAGGTGGGCACCAAGTGTCAACCAGGGTTAACCCAAACCCTTGCTTTTCGGAGCATAAACATGGAGCATGAGACAACAGCTTGTGTGCATTAAGCACATTATAGTTACAACTGTTATTAAGTACCAAACTTCTGTGTGCCTCACACAGTCTGTTGGCTGCTCTGCTTGTCTCTTGATTTCGCTGAGCTTGGGAACATACTAAAGCAAAGAATAGCTCTGTGCTTAGTCCTTACACTGATGGCCTTGTTGTGCTGGGAGTGCTATCTTGTGGAGAGTACAAGCGAATACACCTCCCTCTTCCTAAAAGGACCTTGCTCACCCTTACGTAAGCTGTTTAATATATAATTATATTAAATATTGTATAATTATATAATTATACAGTATATAATGAAAATATCTTATGGATTTTGTCGAGTCTGGTGTTGTTCTGGTGTAAGAGAAGACAATTTTTTGGGTGAAATAGTACTGAAAAGTGCCCTGAGGCAGCTGTTACTTGGTTGTCAGGGTGTGTGGAAGGATTTGGGCAGGAAGTTCCAAGGCAAGAAGTTCCAAGGCAGTTATCCCCTCCCATAACCTGCGACTTTGCACTTGAATATGTGAGTCTGTCACCACCTGAAAGGAGGATGCCTTGCCTACTCCGAAGAAAACCATCAGCTTCTAGTGCTGGAGTGGAACTTGGCCGAACTTCAGTTCAGTACTATCAGAATGTTGTGACTAAGACAGGGACCCAAATCACTTCTGAGAATACCTTTATTAAGACCAGGGTCAAACGACATCTGACGACATGATAGTAGAGATCAGGACACAAACCAGATATGGGGATATGATGGTTGAAATAGGGGCTCAAGCTGAAAATAAGCAGTCTATTGTCTGGGTTCTGATGGTCTAAATTAGAGAGTTATAAGAAGTAGCTGGTGTCTTGTAAATTCTGGGGTGTCACATTACCTAAAGTGTTATGCCATACGTCTAAAACATATATCAAAATACTAATAACTTGCATAACCTGTGTTACATCACCACTAACCTTCAGATTACTCACAGTGACTACAGTGATGCACAGTATGAATTTCTAAATATAATCAGAGGTTAGTTGCAGAATTTGATAATGTTGTAACAAGACCAACAAGTGTGCTTTCCTTACTTATGTTCATAGGCTGGTTTAACACTGGTAATTCCTGGGACAAAAGAGGAAAAAGCCTTGGCAGAAATTCTGAGTGCTTTGAATATTCTAGTCTATTCTGTTTATGTGTGCCTTTAGTACTTCCCCCTGAAGTACAAAATGTGGTTGATCCAAGGAGCATGAAGGACAGATCTGTGTGACATTTTTTGTTTAAAGTCATTAAATTAATAATGATCCTTCTCCCTTGTGAAGTAGCCAGTGTCCTTGTCACAATGCACACATGTCTTTCAGACATTTTTTGGAACATTTCCACTGTGCTTACAAAGGGTAATAAATACTGAGTAATAAGTAGCACTTTTAATATGCTCTCTCATTTACAGGTTGTCCTTTTTCCCCCAAATCTCTTAACTTTCTATAAAGGAGGCAAGTTTCTACTGTAGGAAGCAAACCACCAGCTGTATCCTTGTTATCTGTCATGATTGATGGCAACATATTTGTCACTTTCCTGTCGGCCAGGAATCTTCTTTTTTGTATTTGACTTAAGCTGTCCCCTGAGACCCAATTCTTCAATATTTTGAAAGTTTAATTTGTTATTTCTCAATGCAGTGCTGCTGAGGTTAATACTGTCTCTGGAAGACCTTGAATTGTTAATTCTAGCTTTGGTTGCATCAACATATTCTTGCTTGCTGAGACCTCTTGTTTCCTGAGCTGACAGACAGTTGTTCGCATAATATACAGGTTGCTGAACATTCTGCAACCTCAATGTCATGTTATTGTAAATCTAGTCATTAGCTAGGCTTCCATTTTCAAAAAGTCAGAACCTTGGCCACAGCTGCATTTGTCTTTTAACTCAATGTGAACAGCTTCCGAGCTATTCCCTAAACTTCAGAAGGTCACACCACCAAACTGCATAGCCACATTTATGAAAAGAACTGAGGCTGAGATACAAGGCAAGAAGCCATAAAAATAAAGCAACAAAATGTGTGAGTCGAAACTAACACTGAAGAGGTACTGTGAGGTTTCTTGGATACAATTTGTGATACCTCTGTACGCTGACGCTAGACGGAGACAAACACAATACAAAACCTGTTAATTATTAAGGTGCATTCTGTCTTTTTAGCCCTGGTTTAAGTTAATATGGAACAGAATTTTTGTATAGAATTTTACATTACTGCTTATGATCACCACCAGCATGGGAATGCTTCTATATACTTTGGCAAACAGAATAAACATTTGCAGATGAAAAAGGTAGGTAACTTTTAAGCATGTTTAAAATATTTTTTCTTTTGCTTTTATCTGAATATGTGAAGAAAGATCTAAAGAAATAAATTGTTAAAGCCACCAATGCGCAAAAAAAAAAAAAGAAAGGTGATTTTTCTCTCCTGTTTTTCATTTTGGCTTTGGCACCTTTTTTTCATTATGAAATTCATAATTCTAGTCATTAAAATTAATTTTATTTTTATTTTATTTTAATTTTTATTATTTATTTTTATTTTTAACACACTTTATTTTTTCAAGAATGAAAATGAAAACGAAAACCTGTTACAGATTTTATCTATTTGTTTATTTTTAAATGAGCCATTTCAGTCTCATAGTTATCAAAAGCCTTTGATTTCCTTTAATTCAAAAGACTGCTTAAGTGACAAGTTCCCATGCAACGTTTATTTTCAACAAGCTGACTTCTTCAAATAAAATCACAAAGCGAATCCTGACCAGGTCTGCTAATCATCATGATAATTAAAGCATTGCTTATGGAAATAAAGCTGGTGGCAGAGTGAGGCTGCAGAGTAGAAGTGCCAGTGTAATTTTTCACTCTATTTCTGAAAATTTCAGGTACTCAGACTCTGTATAGCACCATTTAAAATACTAGAGGTAACACTACAAATAAACAGAGCACAGGTAGTCTTGGGCTTCTTCTGGTGGAAGTTTGTTTCACAGGTGCTGACTGAACCACAATGAGTAAATGCAATCTGCAGTCATGCAACTGCAAGATTTCCCTAACAATAAATCTGGTAAATTTGATGAGATATTTACTTTTATCAACTATATAGTGTCTTTACTGAATCTTGTTTACATCTGTTGTGTGTCATGCATAGGACTAGTATCCAAAATGAACCCTTAAGTGGTACTGTAGAAACAGTAGTTTTGTAGAATAAAACAATGTCTGAGTACAAAAAATCACTTACTTAAATTCAAAAATCTCTAGGGAGGTGGAAGGTCCAAATAGTTCAAAGTACTTGAGAAACACAAAATAGCATTAAGAGTCTATTTCTGCTAGTGTGTATAGTACTGTTAGAATATAGATTCTTTAGTTTGAAAGTGGAAAAAAAATAAAACAGAAGTATTTGTAACACAAATTTCCTACTAACATCAAATATTTAGATACTGCATAGTGCAAGTGAATCACTTTGTTACGCGAAAATCTTTCAGAAAAAAAAAACCAACCAAAAACCAAAGAAAACAAAACAAACAAACAAACAAACAAGACCTCAATTTCTGGCCAAGACTTAGTGAGTAAGTACCTTCTGCCTGGGATATTCATCCACATAAGGAAACTTAAATATTTAGTGGGGATTGGAAGAAAAGTTTGATTTCCAGCTGACTCCTTCAACCTGCTAATTAGCTAGATGTATAGCTAGTGAACCTACAAAGTAAAACGCTTGGGAAATATAAGCAGTTAATGAACATTCTGTAAAGGCTAATATGCATAGCTGCCTTCACTTCTCACTGATGTTTTAAATAACTATAAACGTCTTCCGATTTGATGAATAAAATGTGTTCATTTGTGTAATACTTGGATAGGTAAAAGCAAATATTTCAAGGAAGTGTTTTTCCATTTGTCTTTATTCCAGAAATAAACTTAATTTTAAGGCTAACCTAATGAGGTAAGTAAGGCTAACCTAATGAGTAAGACATGAGAATTTTTTGGTATGTAATGTTGAAAATGTACTTCTTCGCCCTTGAAATTCTAACCAGGAAAGACATAAGAAGCAGCTTTAGCCAACTGATGGATCTTCATAAAGGTAGCTTGTACAGAGATTTTAAAAATTCAGGGACAGGCACTTTAGAAAATTCTCCCAAATGATAATTTCCAAATCACAGTCTGGAGCTAGCATTTCTAGAGGGCACAGCACACTGTATGAGACCCTATTTAGTCTAGGTCACCAAATTCTTATAAATAAGTTCAAATGCATTTTTAATAAACTTTTAAACAATACACAAAAACTAACTACTTGAATAAGAATTTTATTTATGAGCTTATTAAGTTATTCAAGAAGATCAGTTTTAAAATTATTCAAATTTAATAAGTAAATCTTTCACCAGAAATGTCTTTCCAGATCATACTTAGAATCTGATTCCTGCTAGGCTTTATACCTTCATAATCCCTTCTTTCTAATTCTAATTGTTTTGTTAGGAACTGAGGAGCTTACTAGACCAAAATAAATATCCCATAGAGATCAAAGTAACAGAGATAAAGTTTAAGCCAGTTCAGGGTAATATAATGCTCAAAAATGAGTCCTAAACCAGCTGTGCTGCCACATGAAGTGTGAGGGAGAACTTCACTAAAAATCATGATGTATGCACATGTAACAGAAAACAAATATACTTTTTCTGTTTAAAGACTTATTCTTTGTACTATGCCAGCCACCACCTTTCGCTTAATAGATGAATGTGACATGACTTAAATATCAAATTACCACTGCTAGAGTATTCTATATGAATCTTACCAAGTTATATCTTGGCATCTCCAAAAAAAAAAAAAATTTATAGAATATAGGATGGCCTGGGTTGAAAGAAACACTCAAGATCATTTGATTCCAACTCCCCCACCATTAGCAGGGATGCCACCCTCTAGACCAGGTTGCTCAGGGCCCTGTCAAACCTGGACTTGAACACTTTCATGGATGCGTGATCCACTTCTCTGGGCAACTTGTTTGAGTGCCTCATCACCCTCGAAGTAAACAATTTCTTTCCAAATCTCTCCTTTCCTAGTTTAAAATTGTTCCCCCTTGTCCTCTCACTATCTGCCTATGTAAAAAAATCACTCTCCCTCTTTTTTATAAGCCGTCTTTAAGTACCTGAAGGCTGCAATGAGGTCACCACTCTTTGGGGAGAAGACTTTCTCTTCTCCAGGCTGAAGAACTCCAACTCTCTCAGCCTTTCCTCACAGGAGAGGTGCTCCATCCCTCTGATCATGTTTGTGGCCTTGTCTGGACTGCCTCTAGCAAGTCTACATCTTTCTAGTGCTGAGGCTCCCAGAACTGCATGCAGTACTCTGAGTGGGGTCTCACCAGAGCAGAGCAGTGAATATTTCTCTATTAAAGAGTTTGGAACATCTAATGTTGTGTAAGCCTCTGAAGCAATTCATAAAAGCAGCACTGTCAGTGTCAAAGCAATGTAGTACGAGATGTTGGACTGCAAAATAATGAGTTACATTACCACAATCCATATTATTTAAAGCTTCTGTTTAAATCTCAACAAAGGAAAATACTATTTTTCAAAGACTTCAATTATGAGAACTCCTGTCATTATACTTAGCTTTGAACTGTTATAAAATAGTATTTTCTGTGTCTTCATTTAAAACAAACAAACAAACAAACAAAAACACTGTGTAATTTTAAACATTAAATTACCCTTCTTAATCTAAGGTGTAAATATAGCTAGATTAGTGCTCTATGAATGAAACTCAATGAAGCCAACTCCATTCAACCCTAATTTACCTACTTTAGTTACACAAAAGCTTTAAAACTATAATTATTTTACTTTGCTACTAAATTCAGTAAAAAGTTTGAAAATGAAGTTAACTACAGTTTTACACCGAGGAAAAACACATACCTTTCCAGTAAACACAAACTATGAATGGATGAGATTTATTTTCAGCACTTTGTTCTCTTAAATTTTTAAGAGTGTTACTAATCTATGAATGGTGTTATGGATCAGAGCTGAAGGCAACAAAAACACATATAAAGTGTTCGTTCTCCCTGACACTATTTTTTTCTTGTTTCGATACTGTGTTTATTCTTAAACAAATCATTCATATCCACTGTGGGGAGTGAATATGCAACTGTGATTTACCCTAGACCACAAAGAAGTAGGAAAAGATAATTGGCCATGGCCCCTAAATGATCTGCTCGTAATCTGAGCATAACTCTCTGGAAACATAGCTACAAGAAAAAATCAAGTTATATATAACACATATATATAATGTACATGCATATATACATAACATATACATATACCATATAATGTAGGTGAGGCAGCAGCAGCAGCAAAAGAGGTAAGTCCAGGGGGCGAGGGTTAGACTGAGCTGACAAATAGTTCTTTCGCAGAGGATGTGATGTGGTTGAAGAACTGTGTCACTAGGTGAAGGAGCTACAGGAGGAAGTGAACAGGCTAAGGAGTGTTCAATCGAAAGGGCAAGAGATTAACCAGTTATTTACAGAAAGGCTACATTCTCAAGACTCAAACCTTCATTGTAATGGAAAATCAGGTGGACTCAGAACCCTAAAAGTCAGGGGACTGTTAAGAGTCTATTAAATTCAATAGACTGTTAAGAGTCTATTAAAGATGGAGGCTGGAAGCAGGTCATTGCACATACCAGGAGGAAGGTTCCTCCTCCTTTTGAAAATAAGTAGGACTGGCACCTTCTACAGTATGAGGCTCTGGAACTAGAAGTTCAGACAACTGGTGAGGTGGGTTAAAGCCCTTCTGGGACCTAAACACCCCCTGTACCCCACATCACGACCATCTCTGTTAGGAGGAAAAAAGGGTAGTTATAACAGGATATAATTCCCTTCCAAGGGGAATGAAGGACCTGATATGTAGACATCACATAACTCACAGGGAAATCTGCTGTCCCCCAGGGTGTTGGGTAAAGGACATTACTGGAAAACTCTCCAGTCTAGTAAGGCTCTCTGGTTGCTATCTGTTACTGGGTGTTCAAGCCAGCAGTGAAGAAATAACAAAGTCCAAGAACAGTCAAAAGAGACATCAGGGCCTTGGGACGATTAGTTGAAGGATCAAGAGCACTGGTAGTGATTTTCTCTATCCTTCTGGTAACAAGGAATAGTACTGATAGCAACAAGCAGATTCATCAGGTCCATGTATGGCTCCGAGGCTGGTGTAACCAGAAAAATTTTGGGTTCATCTGTTACCGGATGAGGACAGTCTCCTCACAAACAGACACATAGGGAGGGCAGAGGGGATTAATGCATTCTTTGCCTCTGTCTTCAACAAAGAAGACAGATCAAGGGGGTCTCAGTGCCCTGAGCTTGAGGACCATAAGTGTGAGAATGATCAACTCGCGGTCACCCCTGAAATTGTGTGGGATCTGCTGTTCCAGCTGGATGCCTACAAATCCATGGGGCCTGATGGGATTCATCCAAGAAACCTCAAAGAGCTGGCTGATGTCATCAAAAACCTCTCTTGACTTTTGAGTGGCCTTTGGAACTCGGCGAGGTCTCTGCTGACTGAAAGCGGGTGACTGTTGTCCCAGTTTTCAAGAAGGGCAAGAAAGAAGACCTCAGAAACTACAAGCCTCTGAGTCTTAGTCTGGTGCCTGCTAAAATCATGGAAAAGGTTATTCTGGGAGGTATTGAAAAACAACCTTGAGAACAGCACAGTCTTCAGCCATAGCCAGCACAGCTCCATGAGGAGAACGCCCTGCTTTCCTTCTAATTCCCGTTAATGATTTCCTTTGCTGATTTCCTTCCACATCAGGGTAACCCAGCTAGTTGATCAAGGGAAACCAGTTGATGTAATCCTTTTGGACTTCAGCAAAGCTTTTCATATTGTCTTTCACAGGATCCTTCTGGATAAAATGTTCAGCACACAGCTGCATAACCATGTTATCTGACAGGTACACAAAGAGTTACAGTGAATGAGGTCACATCAGGCTGGAGTGCAGTCACTAGTGGGTTCTACAGGGCTCCATCCTCAGCCCATTTTTCTTCAACATCTTCATTAACAATTTAGATGTAGGACTTGAAGGAATACTAAGTTTGTAAATTACATTAAATGAGGTGAACTATCAACTTGCTCAAGGGCAGAGAAGCCCTGCAGAGAAATTGAAAAATTAGAGAGATGGGCAATCATTACTTGTATGAAATTTAACAAGAGCAAGTGCTGGGTAGGGCATCCATGGATGTACAGACAGACTGGGAAATGAGACACTGTGGAGTTCTGCAGAAAGGGACCTGGGGGTCTTGGTTGATGGCAAGTTGAATATGAGTCAGCCGTGCCTTAGCAGCCAGAAGGGCCAGCTGTGTCTTGGGGGGCATCAGGCACAGCATCACCAGCCAGGCAACAGAAGTGATTGGCCTGCTCTGCTCTACAGTGGGGCAGCCTCACCTTGAGTCCTGTGTG
>VZRE01013346.1:0-55453 GCA_013396775.1 Cephalopterus ornatus
GCTGGTTTACCTTTAAACCAACACATCAATATTCAGGTTTTTTCATTTTCGGAACAATGTTTAATAGGTGGGAAAGCTGTCTTACAACTTTAACCAGACAATGGATCTAACAACTATAGTTTAATATGCCCATCCTTTCTGAGATTTACCCTTACATCAGTATTAGCTCTTTTCAACACTTCATGGTGGCCAAACAGGTATGTCAGTATCAGAACATTTCCAGCTGCTTCCTGGCTCTTTTTAGTGCTCCGCATGATCTCCTTTTTTTTTCCTCTTGCTTTCCCACTGGCAAAACTCAAGCTGAAAAACAACCTGATCTTCATGTCAGTTTTCACAAGGCCCAGTGTACCATTCCAGAGTCCATCCCTGTTTTTTGGCCTCTGTAATTCTGTGACTTTATCAGAAATCCTCTAAAGGAATTTGCTTTGGGCTTTCTAGTTGAGGTTTGTAGTAATATTTACCAAGAAATTTAGGAAGCTGATGAGAAAAAAAAATAAAAAAGAGGACTCATTCACTAGCATATGTTTAAAAAGGAAAGAGAATTTGTCTATGCATTTCTCAATTTTCACACTCACAGCTTTCAGTTTCACGGCAATCTTAGTCCATTTCATGCTGGAGATGTGTCAAACTGAGAGCTGAGGGAAAAGGAAGGATTGCTTAGCGAACAGTGGTTAGCAATATTATTATATACCTAAAATAAAACCCTCCTCATTTTTAGAGATCAAAGTAAACCCAGGATATATATTTTTCATGTTTTTTCTCCACATTTACTCAAAGCAGCCAGATGGATTTGAGGGTCAGTGAAATAACGGAGACCTATCCAAACATAATTCATTCATTTGCTAGTAATGCTGCTCAGAAAAAACCTTGGAGATTACTCTGCCGCCACAGAGGAGGTGGAGCTCAGCTGCTCATGCTTGTTAACAACTGAAATGAAGCAAATAATTTCCATGAGCAATCTCTTGGGAAAATGTTGCCTGTTGGGTCTGTTTGTGAATTGTCTAAGCAGATCATACAATTCTTAGATTTCTCCATCCCTTTCGAATATTTGGCTGCTTCCTCATTCAGTAAATCTTGGAGTGGGACCATTCACAAACAGTTTACTGCATGTTTTTGAAATAACCACTGTGCATTGTTTTCGTTTTCTGCACAGGTAACCTTGTACTTGGGTTTTTTTCAGCTAAGACTCAAATAAATTGCAAGAGTTACAGCTCACAGTGCAATTTTGAGGCTGACTTTATAGAATTGGTGCAGCAGTTCACCTCCAAAGCCTGCATTTCATGAATATTCATAGAAGTAAGAGCTGTGTACTTGAACATTCCTGGAAAGGAAGTAAAAGATTGGTGAGAATGAAGTCAAACTAAAATTTAGTTTAGAACTCTAATATGAATATTTATAAATATTTTTTCCCAGTGTTTGGGGAAAAAATGTGCTCCCACTGTATTCTTCTGGTTTGCCAAAATACACTTTTCTAACTAGGAAAGTTAGGTGAGTGCTTGCACGATACCATATGGAAGAAAACTGAAATACCCACATGGATGTTGGATGTGATTGAAAGAAGGGGTGATTGCTCTGTCAAGAACCACTTTCCCTAATTTGCTAAATGTCCCCTGATGGAGCTGTTCACAAGTTCAGACCAGCTTATGGAACACAAGGTCATACGGTATTATGTGTCTAGAACATTTTCATCACGTGCCCTGTGGTCGATGCTGAGGCCACAATCTTATGACCACCTACATGCTCACTCACCTTGGCAGAGCAGGATCTCTGATCACTTCACTGAAGTATCTATGCTCTGTTATGCTGAGCAAGGCTTTAACACTCTGAGGTTAGAGGAGCTACTTTAACATGAAGAGCATATATAAATCACTGTGTTATGTACAATAGTAGGGCTCTTGCCTATTTCTTTCACATTTTATTACCATTTCCATTTCCAGCATGTTCCGTCCATGAGTTCCAGACCACTATTGTGTTGGGCTTTTTTTTTTTTAACTCATTTGTTTATTGCTTGTGTCCCTTCCACTCTCACTTTATTTTTGCTAAGCAAAACCATCTCATCTTCTTTTGTTAACCACTTACTTTGCTTTGCTTTCTTTCTTCTACTTCCAGGCTAATCTTGGCACTCTGTGCTGCTCTCTCTGTCCTCATAATGCCATCTGTGTCTTCTCTCCATGTCCTCTTCACTAATCTTCATTTATAATATAATTCATAAATAATACTTAGCATTTACATATCCTTTTACAAATATTAATTAATTAGTGTTCCTGTACTTGTAGAAAGCAAGCACATTGTCCTCACTTGACAGATGGAGAAACAGCTGAGAGCACGCTGTTTGCTCTCTGCTTTCATGGTGCCTAACACAATGGGGTCTCTTGCAATATTTGGTGTATAGACATCACTGTAACAAATTATTAACAACAGCAATAAGTGATTTAATCAGAATAAAAATCAAATTGGAATGCAACAGAGGTTTCCCTGCACTTACATTTGATTCTAATTCCAACAGAGCACCTAATCCAGAGCATTGCTCTCCTAATGCTATTATGAAGGTACTTCAGTGTTCTCCATCACTGAAGCAGCTGGACACCTCCCAGATGTTTCAAAGGAGAAAAATGCCTTGCTGAGCAGAGAAGAAAAATACTACAGAATTTTAATTTTCAAGGAAAAAAACAACCCTCTTCCCCCTCCCCAGGAGAAAAAACCCCAAAACTTCAAAATACCTAAAACCCAGCTTTGATAAGCTTTTAGCCTTAAATATTATTTTTCAATTTCTAGGGCCTAATATAATAGGAAGGGCTGGGAATTTAATTTTTAAAGGATTATTATGATTAGCCTTATCACATTTAGTGGCCAGAATCAGGGAGCTGCTTTATCAGGTTTTCCTGAACCTCGAAGGCCCACTGTATTTGCAAGAGTACATGTCTAAATATTGGACATTACTGAATCTATTTGACTAAGTTACTACCAGTAGCACAGCAGCTGCTGTACCATTTTCTAACCTAACATGTGTTTGCCAGCCATATTATCAGATTTACACAGAGGTTGTTGTTTCCAAAAGCAGAAGAGAGGTAAATTCCAACACTGTGACCCTTTGCAGTCAAAAAACCTGCATTTTATTCCAGTGCCTCACCATGGAATATAAGGAAAAGGCTCCTAATGAACCCAGAAATTCGTCTGCAAAAATGAGTATAGGCTCAGTGTTGCAAATAACTCAGATATCACTTTAAAAGACAGTGAGCCAGTACACTAAAGATAAATTTGTGGAAACAATGTTTGGGAAAAAAAAATTAGCATAAGAAAAAAATAACACTCCAAGTAACCCAACGTTTGATAATTCACATGTCTTAATATATTTAAATATGTGTATAGCTACAAAACTCTCTTGTATTC
This sequence comes from Cephalopterus ornatus, assembly GCA_013396775.1. Classification (NCBI taxonomy): domain Eukaryota; kingdom Metazoa; phylum Chordata; class Aves; order Passeriformes; family Cotingidae; genus Cephalopterus; species Cephalopterus ornatus. Next base: position 3,391 of record VZRE01013346.1, read on the forward strand.
TTCACACTAACTCTGTGGGGAATCTCCCTGAAAGTGAGCTCGATGTCAAAGCCAAGCATCCGCAGCAAGCATTGCTGCGCTGGACAGAGGTGCCTAACAAAATTCTCCTGCCATGTAGCTCATAACACGATGTGCCCAGCTGGTATCCCTGCCCACAGGAGCGGTGATGTAGGCAAAGGTGCAGTAAAGCAAAGCAGAGCAGAGCAAAGGCAGCAGCTGAAGCACCAGAGAGATTGTGGCAGTTTTTGCAAAAGGGACAGGCACTAATTTTAACTAAACACCCTCGGCAGTGAAAATCTCACGGATGAGGAGCCGGTTTTACTTTTGTTCTGCCAGAGATTCCCGTCCCTGAATCAGCTTCAACTCGAAGGCAAAGAAAAGCGCCCGAGAAGTGCCGCCGTTGCCAAATACCAGGTGCCATCTAGTGGATAACGCGTGAACTGTCGCTGCGTGCTCCCGGGCGGGATGGGGGAACTTGCTTTGCTGTTTTCACTGCTTGTGCAGCTTCCAGGCACATGCAGGGAAACTGCCTTTCCAAGTGCCCAAAAATTCACCCAAATCCTCGCTTACCCCAAGTGTCCCCGCTTCCTGGGGTTGCTTTTGCTCTCTCGGCTGTGGGATGGAGCCCACGGCTCTCACCCGGGTGGCAGCTCCCTGGCCAAGGGCAGTGTTGAAGGTTAGATATGCAGTGATGTAAGAAATGTTCTTTCATGGGCCAACCTTAGGCCTGCCTATGTTCTCACCAAAAGCATGCAGTCTTCTAGCTTACCAAAGGCTAGAAAAACTGGCTTTGTCTCATGGTATAAATATTACCATGCAAAAGGAGCTTGGGAGACACAAATATTGCACTAAGTGATATTTTCCCCTTTGCAAGGAATGGTCTGTAAGGTCTTACCAAGTATTTATGACAAAATATACACCATATTTTGGGGGCAGAGTGTGAATACATGTACATGTTCTCAAGGTCAAAAAACTGCTCTTACAAGCTTTTAGGTAGTCAGAAGTGTACCAGCAAACCTGAGGTTTTGGTGGTAAAAAATACTTGTATTCTTGTTCTAATGAAGATGTTTGCCTAATCTTATAAGAGGCTAATATGACTAAGATGTCTATTTGGTCCACAAGTACACTAAAAATTAAAACTATCTTAAGCGTTTGTTTTGGTAAAATGCAGCTTATTAGTAACATTTAATAAAATGCAAGGAAATAGCTACACTGGTGAGTTCATGGCTTGCTTTCATGGTCTTGATTGTTGCTGCAACTATCATTTTTTGACCAGTTCCCTCCCATGTCTGAAGCAAAGAACCACCTCTACTGAGGATTATCTTCTCTAAGACAGATGCCCACATAAAATGCTGAGATCATGATGCTGGGAAGTGGCCATGATGTTATGTGAAACCCAAGGACTATATATCTTCAGATGAACTGGTATCTCAGATGAGCCTATGTAAAGAAATGATATCCAAGCTCCAAGCCAGCACTTGTGTTCCACATGACTCCCCAACCCTTGCCCTCCATATAATCTACCACAGGCTTACTCTTCAGCCAGTGCTCCAGACACAGATTCTCATCACATGGATTGTCATGACCTGAAGAAAGGTAAACTTTAGCTCTTAAAGAGAAGACAAGTGATTATCCACCACTGGATAACCATTGCTATCCAGCAGTCAAATTGGAAGCAGAGATCTTTGGTTAAAAAAAAAAAAAAAAAGAATCTCAGGTTCCAAATTCCAGGACACACTTTGCAGTATATGGGTCCTAGTCACCGCAAGATAGTCTCCCTTTTCTCAGTTCTCCTCCTGGCTCCAAGACTTGCGGCTTCTTGTCTGCCCAGTGGTCCAACATCAGCAACAAGCTGCCTTGCATCTCTGATTCCAATGCTGATGACTCAAAGAGATGGTATTCAGTCTTTTCCTCTGCTTGATGTCATCTCCTGGTTAGGCCTAGGGTGCTTTCTGCACACATTATTTCAGCCTGTCCTTTAGCACCATTGCTTTCCACTTAATCTAAGTGAAACAAAAACATAATTTGAAGTTTTGAATCTATTCTGGGGGATTAAGTGTAACATTAAGAATTATTGCAGTACACAAATCTGTGGGTGACCAGTTTCTCTTTTTGCTCCTATCTGGAGTCAAACACTTTACAGAACTCTTGGGAAATATATGTGTGCATGCCCCAACAGCTCAGGTATAGAGTGTGCTGACATACCTGTGCAGCTCCCAGATCAAAGCATGTTGTGCCAGCTGAGTAGAAGAAACTTAGCAACAGTCTGTGCCTGTGAGTAAAGATGTGTTTGAAGAATTTAACAGCCAATGGACTTTTCCATTATAAACTGATGGGGATTTTGATACTGTACGTAAGTAATCCTCAGTTGCTTCCAGACTCTATGTACAATCTTACCTGTGCTAACTGTACAGCTACTTGGATCATCCATCCTTAAAGTATCAGTTTGTCATTAATGTCATGAGTCTTCTGGGATTTCATCTGTGCAGTGTTGATGTTGATTGTTTATGTCACAGTATTCAGCTGTTTCTCAGATGGTTTAACAGGGCTACCAGAAGGCTGTTACAGGCATTTTGATACCTCAGCTGACTTGAACAGGCCAGTACCTTTCTACATTGTTTATAGAAAACTTCGGTTTACACTACTTTCTTAAGCCTTTTAACATTTCTGAGAATAGTTTTCTGGCCCCAAAGGTATCAAGACTTTGTGTTGTTTAAATCTTCCCCAGTGACTGAGGTAATAAAATGCATGGTATATAAAATAAAAAAAAATAGGAATTTATTAGCTTCCTTCTTTCAAAACAGAGAAGGATCTATCAATGACTTTTTAGTAGTTCATGTTATTCCTCCTAATTGATCTTAATAGCTTGTACTTAATTTTTTTTTGCTAGTACCTGCAATGACCCTCTTTGTTTAAGTTCCTGACTTCTGATTTATACTTTGCCCATTTTCCTTTGTATTATAATCTGCTTTATCAATTAGATTGGAAGTTTTGCAACAGTTTTTTTAGCCTTTTCATGAACCATATAGAGAGTTACCTCCAATTTTTCTGCTAGTAGGGAAGAGGAAAATCAGAGTCTTATAAGAATACACAAAAATGTTAAAAGAATAAAAAAAATTGTTCTAAAACTCACAAGTGTTTGACAGGAACTTTGGCTTAAAGCTAGTTAAAATACCCTTAAATCAAAACACGAACTGAGTATGCGGGATTTTTGTGGATGAGGATGTACACTTGGAAGCTGGGAGGGCCCTATCAAGAGATTTCTTTCCGACATTTACATTCTTAGTAAGCTGTATAAACACATAGATAACAACTAACTGTGGCTTATCAACAGTGGTGTTTCCCCAATAATTGGTTGATCTCTTCAAGTTTATTTCCACCAGCTAGACTGACACCACAGACAGCTGCACATATGTTAAATACTTTCCTCATATTACTTTTCCATGTGAGCCACTACTCCAATTATCACAGGGATGTTACTCACTCGTTAAAGGGAAAGGAGCTTGCCTACAAAATATCAAGTGTGAAGAAAGGCGGGATCTGTTAAGTTGTGGTCTCCTCTGTGAAAGCGTTTGAAAACTTCTCGCCTATGGGGTTTGATATGTGCTGTAGTAATCAAAGAAAGAAACAGCGAAGAAGGAGAAAGTTTTACCTAGAGCATCCATGAACAAAGTAGAAGCAGGATGAGTGTTAATATTTTTCTCTAAAGTTAAATTGAATTACAGCATAACAGGCTGACTACAAACACTTGATATTTGTGAGTAACTTTACTCACATGAGAAGTACTTAATTTCTTTAAGATGACTCTCAGTTACTTGTTTTCCTCTTGTACCTCTCACCTACTTTCAGTGCTTAGACAGTATTTCTGATGGGTTTAACTTCAGCAGCAGTTGCTTGACAGAAAGATCAGAACCAGACCTAAAGCACCCATTTGTGGCTGAGGGGTTGATGGCTAATCAATTTCTAATTGTTTTTAAACAGCATACTTTGTGACTGACTTTTTTTTCCCAAAAAAATTTCAGCTAGGCAAAAAGAAGATGCCAAATGAAGTATCCAAACCAAATTATTTCCTTTTCTGAAATTCTTCACCAAAAAAAAGAAAGTGAGATTTCCAGGGAGTTGCAATGCAAACACAGGAAGGAGCAGCGTGTTCCTCTCTGAAGTAAATTGCTATATGTTGTGAGTAAAAGTAGAAGAATTTTACTGCATATCAATAAGATGGTAACATGCAACGTACATAAATATGTGTATTCACACGTAGATCATGATTCACTGGTTTGACCAGAAAGATTATGTATACAGTATAGGTAACACTGAAAGACTATAAGCAAGGATATAAATTAGTCATTATATAGAGTCACATACACTCTTTTTCCTTCTGGCAACCCCATGGCAGTCAATATTGAGTAATATTGTGGCTAACTGTTTATACCATTATAAGCTTTACATTCTTGTGGCTTTCATGAATAGCAAATGAACTTAATACTAGAGAAAGCAGTTCACTGCTAGATTCTTTTTTTTGCTGGTGCACCTGCTGACAAAAAGAATTTTTACTAGTCTACCCATGTGCACAGGTACAGTCTATGTCAGTCTGACTGAAATCGTGGTCCATGTTAATTGCTCATAAAAGGGCTTAGAAGGTACAGCTGGTAAACCTGATATGTGAACTCATTAGCTAACAAGAAGCTATAAAACTATGATGGGATGCTAAGTGTGCAACCTTATCAAGGAATCAAAAGTTGTCCTGGATTCAAGACAAAAGAGAAGCTTTTGAAAAGAAAACTTCTAGCACTGTTGAACAGGCAATAAAGTCTTTGTGCAATGCAAATATGGAAGTAGCATGATAGAGCCGAGAGCAGAAACAGAGAAATGAGAATGCACTCCAAGGTAAGGCTTCTGGGGTAGTGCCATGCACCTTGACATGGCAGGTTGGACTTGAGTTCTTGCTCAGATTATCCATGTTCAAACTGTGTTAGTGCCATGTTTGTTCAGTAGACTTGACCAAATCTTTGCCACAGAACTGGGTCTCTGATCACACTTTCAAACAAGCCTGGTGCTAAGACTTCTTCCCTTGACACTTATCTATTGAACTCAAAGACATATCAGGTAAGAACAGCAAAAACAACAAAAGCTATATTCTTCAGCAGCCCCAGGGACCACTAATGAACGCACATGACACCATGGTGTATCTTTTTCCAGAGCTTTAGTCTTGAAGATACATTTTCTCAAAAAAGTCTGAAGCATTCTAACGAATCTAGAGACTCTTTCCTGTGATTTTAGAAGATGCTGGATTACATCCAGTGGGAGAATTTTCACTTTTTTTTTTTTCTCCTAAGATGCAATTGCACTGGCACTTTATGTGTATTCACTTAATTGATCATTCATGTGCTTTATTCCACAAATGTCAGTAAGCATTTTGTAAGTATAAGATAAAGAACAAATGATCTGAAATAGTTTGAGTAGGATGTGTTCCTAGTGACTTAAATATCTAATGTCTCAGTAATAAAGAACATATACACACATAAAGGAATAAACAATTCAGTAAATATAAAAGAAAGCACTTGAAGAGGATGTTCGTGAAGGAGGCAAATTATATAAGAAAGAGAACTTTGAAAAGAGTAGTCTGCTCTCTAGATAATGATTAGTACACGTGTCATGTGTATGGCTGTGAGTGCCCAGGGAGGTAGGCAACCTGGCAGTCCATGGCACAGGCGGTGGGGAGCCAGGGAAGGAGCCAACCTGTGGAGCCAGGCAGGCTGCCAGACCCTGACTGGCAAACTGGAAAGCTGGTGAGAAAAGACACAGAATTACTTGATTCTCTGTCAAATTGACAAGTTCCAGTGAAATGTTTTGATTCCATTAAATCAGAATTTAATGACTGAGAACCGTTTTACTGGCAAATTTCTGACTGACCGACAATCTCAACTTCATTGCAGTGATGTGTTCTGTAGAATATATACCATCTAGGTTCAGAAGGACTTGACTACATTATTTAATTCAATGCCAGCTCTGATAACTCAACAGAAGTTGGTTTAAAGAGGAAGCTATCCAAATCAGAGATTATTTGGTACACCAACAGTCATCTTCATTTTTTCAGAGATAGGCAAGTTTGGGGTTTTTTTTAACTGATGGTCAATACAAATAATTATAAGTTACATTTTGTTTCTAGGAGCTTCATTACAGCTAAGAGTTACAAGCTGACGCTACAGCCAGCTGTCTACCAAGAGGGAACATCTTCCTCTTCTCAGTAACCTGCGGCTCCTCAATGTACCTTGTGCAGGATCTATAACTCATGTGGCCTCAGCATGACTCAGATCAGCAAGCTGATGCAGAATCCAGTTGTTTGGTTTGGTAGTGTAATTTCAGCCAGATGGGCTACTTCACCCAGTGGTCCCGCACATCAGGAGGGTGGGAAAGAGCAGGAGCCCATGGACTAGTAGGCAAGATCCTTGCAAAGCAACTAGCCACTAATACTTATGTGCAGCAGAGCTCCATTCCTGCCTATACATGCAGTTACTTCTAAAACTTCACTGCCATTGTCCACAAAAGTAAAATGTTCTTCCACAAAACAGACTGCATATATAATTGTGTTTGCAGTGTCTTTTGTCTTAAATCTCTTGCAGTGCAGTGGCACAGTTTCTTGCAGTTTCTCAAACCAATGGCTATGATTGCAGTTTAGATGAATATTTATTACTAATACCGCATTTACTATCCCACTAAATTCTTTGAGAGAATGGACCGTTAAGTAGTATGAGGCTGACTGAAGTGCCTCCACCATTTAAGGGTTAGCAACTAAATGGCATTATATAATTTGATTCAATTTCTGCCAAGATTTCAGGGAGTGAACTCATCAGGATTACTCATTGTTAAAGGAGTGCCTCAGGGTTTAGTACTTTGACTTTATTATTTTTTCCTTTAGCTATTCAAAACCTTGGTTGGTTTGTAGGAAGTGTTAATTATCCTTTCTGTGCTGGTGTCCCACTGCTGTTTTATAAGCAGAGCTTTGCTTGTACAACTTCAAAAGAAATCTTCAAACTCAATATTACCAAGTTTGAATATTATCTAATTAACCTCCCAGTCTGTCATGCCTTGTTGGTTATCATGAAATAATCACAGCCCCTCAGGTGTTGAAGCTCTAGATGCAGCTAAGTGGCTCTAATTCCCTAAGGGGGTGATTAGCTCATGATAACAATGCTCCCTTGAGTTGTTTTATTGCTTTTATAAAAAGACTTTATTGTGGGGGAAATGTTTATTTTTATGCAGGAGGAAGATGGAGCTGACAGTTGAGGCTGGTGAGTGACTGTAGCTGTTACTCCTGAGCTGTGGTGTAAACCTTGATATATTTGCTCATTTCTGATACTCCTTGGACAAGCACAATATGCTGGCTGCTAATTAAGCTCCTGCTGAACTCGCAGTGTGAAGACAGAAAATAAATACTTATAGTTCTGCCAGAGGTGAGCAGTTAAAACAAAACAAGACAAACCAAAACCAAAAGGTTCTTTCTGCTGCAGGGATCGTAACCCCCAGACTGGAGTACTTACTTCGATGCTTTGGAAGTCACTAGATTGATTTCTGTGCATTGTTTCCCAACAAAAAATCTTTCAAAAAGTATAGAAAATGGAAAGTTCAATTCAGTAAATTAATGACTGGTCATTTCTTATAAAATCATGTCAATTAACAAAATTTCTAAACATTAAACCTCAGACATTTCTGTCAATAGGTTAACTGTAGGTCTCTGACCATGGATTTGACAGCTAAAGTTATACAAACTTTCTTAACCCTGCTGCCTTCAGATCTTTGCCTCTTCCTTTTTTCCACAATAGGTATGCTCCAGAACATTGCTCTCACAGAGTCTCACTGTACAGAGTCATATAAGAAATGTATCTTCCTGCCAAGTTGTCCAGCTCCTTTCCATGTAAACAAAATGTCTCTAGTCCAAAGACATGTGTATTTGAGACTTGCCTAATGACAACAAGGTGATTGATTTTTTTTCAGAATTATAATGCTTTGTTGCAGAATTGGTTCATTACAGTTGAAAGGAGAAAAAGAATGCTTAATTGACTAAAGAGTTGAAAAAATGTGGAGTTTCTTCTTGTATGGAGTGACCACAAAGAAAAATATGCCAATTTGCACAACAAACGTACTCTGAAGAGCTGCTTCTTTAGCTAATAATATAAAACTTCTTCAAGGAGACTAATGTGAGCCTAATGTCTCACTCTGGGCATTGTTGTGTAATGGTTTTTATGTGCAGGCTAAATTTTTTGACATTTTTCCCATTTTTAATACAAATAGTTCTTTTGAGGATTTCTAAACCTTAGGTTATTGACATACACATTCATCACTGATATATGCTCTCAGCCTCATCTTGTATTTTTTTTCGGATATTGCTTTGTTCTTTTGTTGTAGTGATGGTTATCTAATATCTTCCTTCCCTCTCAGAAACTATCTTCTGTTAAAACCCAGCAGTCTACTGCATTTACTGATTTATGAAAGGCTCAGAATAGAGTGATCAGGTCTGAATTTATCTGAATCATTTCGTCACAGCCTCTCAACACTCATTTGTTAACACCCTCATATCCATCAGGTAAAGTATCAGAGAATCATAGAATGTTTAGGGTTGGAAGTGACCTTAAAAATTATTTATTTCCAACTCCCCTGCCACTCCCAATAGAAGCCTCAGAGTTAGTGACCATGAAATGCAGCAATTTTTAGCAACTTCATTTCAGATGTGGCTTTATATATTTATATACAGTTTTTGTATCTATATGTCTCAAATTACAGATTGGCTATCCTTCTCCAGTCCCAAGAAAATTTTCCTGCTGATTCTGCATGAAATCCACAATATTTGTCTTTCCAGAATAAAAAATTCTGAAAACTCAATGTTGCCTTTGCCACCAACATGTAATGTGCAAGGGGAAACAAGCATGTAAGAACCACTATTTCCACAGCAAATAGCAGTTGAATTACCTAGATATGCAAATGCAAGAAGACTTGCATGACAGCTAAAATCTTGAGGTACTTGTCCAAAAAGTCCATAATCTCAGGACTGGAACAAGAAAATCAGTTGTGTGATTCAATATTTTTATTTTTTAATTTATAAATTCACCTCAGATTTTGGTGTGAATGTTAGGCAAAAAAATGTTGAGTTTAACAATGGCTAGGTATTTTAATCTTTTCCATGTCATGTTTTTACTGCTAACTGCTTCCTATAAATATATAAGCATCACACTCACCCTCTCAAGAAAAAAAAAATGGATAAAAGATGGTTCATCTTAAAAAAATTCTATTTTGTCTGAATAAGACCAGTCTAGCCAGTCTGGCCAATTATATGACTATGGTTTTGGTGATATTCAGACAAGGGTATAAGTATTGGATCAAACTGTTCAAATGTCTGAGAGTATCAGTGGAAAAGGTAACTCTGAAGTAACTCATACATAGTCCGTAAGCACATTTTGTTTCCTAGGTAACAGCTCCTGGTGATAATGGTCACAACATACAGAGCTGCACATGGGAAGCCATTTGCTGTGTACAACTTTCACTGGTGGATAGTGCAGTTTTGAGCTCTGGGTTTCGGCATATCATCTCTTAACTACAACATTAGCAGGCACATTTATCACCTCCTTTGCCGAACACTCTGTCACAATGAAATGGAAATATTTGGAGGTAAGTTGGTGATTAGGCTGTTCTGGAGGCAAAACTCTAGACACTTGTCACTATTTTTAGATGAGGCTTGATCACAGCACAAGCTCTCCCACCTGAAAAAAGCAGGAACTGCCCAGCAGATCTTTTGGTTATTGTTTTATTTAGCAGGCTATAAATACATCCTATGTAATCAATACAAGAGCCTTATGTTAGTAATTTAACCCTTGAGTTCTCTCTTCCCTTAAAAGAAGAAATTAAATATTCATTTAAAGAGAAATGAGTATTGAATCATAAAAATAATTTGGGAACCTGAAAGTCCAATAAATTGTGATGTACAATTTTATTCCAGTTTACAGTGATGTTCTAATAGCAATTTAAGGTTTCCTTAAAAACTAAGTTTATTTTCTAACTATGCAATATAAGTTATTTTATTGTGCCTTATTGTTAATCAGAATAAAGTATTTAATTTAATAATTATTTCCTTATCACTTAAGTTCCAAGAGTGCTTTGCAAAAGTTGTTTCTATGTCTGTGTGTGTGATTGCATATACAGTTATGCTTCTCTATAAATGAGACAATATGATTAACATTAAAAACAATTTGCAGGCATTTATGTGATTTTTACTGTTTTCTGAAAATATTGTCTATTAATGAACCTTAATGAAATAGTACTTTACACATGGTGTGAAAAGTTGCCAAGAGGTGTAAAGCAATTATTATGACAAAACGCAGAAGTTTTGAAGAGCCATTTCTCTCATGAAGAGTGTGTGTGAAAAAGCAGAACAAAGAAATCCTTAGGGAAAAAATTAATTTTAATAAGCTTCTGTGCATGCTCAAAGACTTTAAATCTAGGCTCCAAGTATAATGTGTAATACAGTTATCACCTAGATACTTGCCAGTCTGTGAACAAAGCTTAGTTTCCACTGCTGAATGATGAGAACTTCATGCTGGAGATGACTCAGGTGAAGGTCCCTGACACATCACCTCTCAGTGGCATGTCCTTCCTCCCTGGGCTACCCAGCTGCTCACAGCAATTGCTTTGCCGCTTTGCTTTGCTTTCATGATTGCTTCCATATTTCCTGGGGTGCTTTACACTGTGTATGTTGTTTTTGCCTGTTTTGTCTTGTTTACCTCAAGGAAATGAATATTCAAATAAATATGGATCCTTGCTAAAATTAATACCTGCAATAACGTAGAAAATGAAAAGAAAAAGCATTTCTAGAATCACCGATGCTCTTTGTTCTTAGCAGGCTGCAGCTTCTTTTCAGGCCTGTCACTGTCTGACACCAGCAAAATTTTATTAGAAGGTGCACAGCTGTTGAGTATGAAGTTACCAGAAGTTTAACTGATATAACTGCCATGTACCTCACAGGTTAATGTGTCCCTGTTTGCTGATGCCTGAAGTGCCCATGTACAGTCTTACTGTGAAGAAGCTGCCACATGTGAAGTTCAGTCCCATCAACTAACGAATTCAGATCTTATGCACAATTTAGGTCATTTGGTAAGAAAGTAATGGGGGATTTCTGACTAGAAGATTTACTGACGTAATACAAATATTCTCCCTGTAAATGTATGTTCCTCTACACACCAGTAGAGCAAAGAGTTGTTTCTTCTGGTGAACTTCTATCCATCTGAGGATTTCTGCTTTATACAAAACAAACAAAGCAGTCAGCTCCTTCCTTTTCTACAGGTATGCAGAAACAAGAGGCTGTCTGCAGTGTAAGGTAGAGAGGACACACTGGGAATACCTCGGAAAATTTCAGATTTGGTCATCAGCATGGATTATTCAATAAGAGCAAGACAAAGACTTAGCAAACATAAAGAGGTCAAAAGCAAACCACAAATTAAATAGTGGCCAAGAAAAGAACGATTGTGAAAACAAAGATAGCAATGGAAGAGGTCTATTTCAGCATAAACCCAGCCCTCCACTGGGAAGAGGTCATTAAATTTTTTTTAAAAATGGCTTATCCAGTTCCCATCAGCAACATATTGAGCACTCCTATGTCACAGACTTCTTCACATATCTGCAAAAAGCATACTTGCAGAACTCCTAGACTGCCAAGGAGAAATATTCCCTGATATCTACTATCTCCCATATATTTGTCTCCTTCACAAATTGTTAAGAAAAGCGGGTCTGATAAAGCAAGATGTAAATGGTAATATACTCTAGCACAGTGAAGAAAGACCATACTATTAAGTCTAATACCAGTCATCAGTAGTATAAGAATCCTATGTCAAGCACCCTTCATTTTTCTTGAAGTTTGACCATGCAGGTATTAAGGCAGAGGCAACGATATTCAAGAACGCATTTTCAATAATGTTCCTTCATCTTTCTCTCAATTTACATAGCCCTGGAAAAGTTATCTGCCTGGAGTTCAGAGGCTCCTGAAACCAGCTGGTCAAGTGCATCCAGTTGATCACTAGCACTACCAGCCTCTAGTTGTAGTGCTTGAATGTCACTCATATAATTGTGTTTTTTCTGATCACTGTTCTGCTGCCAAAGCTGCATAACAATGATCATTTTATTCTGTGTCTAATTTTCACTGTGTAGCTGCACTTTTTTCACTAATTCATTTTCTTTAGCTTATCTCTCACTCTTATCCACTCATCTTGTATGTGTGACTCATTTTAATTACTGTGGCATTCCCATCTGAGCAGTGAGTGGGAGGCTTGATATTGCTTTGGATTGGTGCCCAAAAGGGCTGCACTGTCATTGGCCGCTTGTGTATTTTCAAATAAGACAAGAGAACATTAACAATATTGTGAAGCAAACCCAACTCGGGAAGGCAATAAACTGGAGGGGAAGAGTGTCTCAAGTTTTTCTCACGCAAGGTGCAGGCAGGATGTGAAACTTTGTCTGTGCTCTAAGTCATGAAGGTTGGTCAGATGAAGTGGGACAAATTCAGTGGCCCATGGGCTGACTCTACTCGGTCATACCTTCACATGTTCATGGTGTTATGAAGTCCAACTTTTGTTATTCACCTCTTATGTGCTCTGTGCCATGGGATGTTGTATCCTTATTAGAGCAAGGCACTTCTCTGGCTATCATTTATATCTCCAACATACAGCTGTATGGCTGCTGTTCCAAAGGAGATGAACTAGTTCACAAAGCAGTGGCAGCCTGTTGCCATGTGATTGACTTGGATGGGCATGTTTACTAGACTGCCAGCTGGGAAAAGGGGAAAAAATCAGGAGTTCACCTCAAAGAAAAAGACCTCCGAGTAACATCCAATGCTAAAAATACAATTTTTATTTATCTTCGCTTATTTCTCAGGCATTCCAATAGATTCTTCCCATTAAGAGCAGGAAATGGCTCAGAAACACAATATTATGAGAGAAAGCCGGGAAAGAAATTTGAAACTCATCTACATACAAGAAGAACTAGAAATCATGAGAACTAAAACACATGCATTTTAAAAAACAGAATGTGAAAGAGTGATTTCACTACAGTAAAATGGAGAGGACTTCTAGACATGTAAGTCTTAGAGGTTTGGAATAGCTGGGAAACTGGCAGATGGGGTAGCATGTCATCAGTGTGCCATTAGTGTGTCATCATCAGCAATATGCTAGCAGCTAGTCTATTATAAAAAGAAATAACTCATGGCCTTTGTCAGAGTGAATTAAATGTGATATATTTCTAAATAAAAATAAATTCAGTGAAACACTTCCCTGCCAATTAACCTCCTGGCAGCAGCACTGGCCGATTACTTCTGTGACTATCAGCTTCTCATGAAAGAGTGACAATTTTCCCACAAAAGATTTTGTTTTGTTTGTTTTTTGGTCAAGTTACTCACCAATGTTATTACATACATTCATTTCTTTAAGGCAAAGTTTTAATGGCCAGATCAAAAAAAGGATTTGGGTAGGGTTAAAAACATAAAGCCAAAATGAAGCTCTAAATCCCTTTTCTCTCCAGCCTGCTCAATAAGCTGGGCAGTATGAGAATCATAAGCACTGGCAGTTTGTCCAGGAGAATTTCCTGTATGTTTGTTGTTCCGCTTTTGACCATGGCCGGCTGCAGCTCAGCGCAGTACAGCCTGACATCTCTTTCATGCCTGGCCCATGAATGATTCTCCATTCAGCTCCACTTCAGAGCACGATTTATTAGACACTGTTAGATCAAATCTAATGAATCAGATTCTGAAAAAATTCCTGCTTGAAGTGGTCCTCCCCAAAGCTCAGTGGTTTCTGTAGTCATTTCACATGTGGGAAACATGCACTCATATTTGTCTAAGGGAATATGAACTTTTTTTCCCAAGACACTTCCATAACTACTGGATTGTCAGATATCTTTAGGTGAAATACTCATCAGAACAGTTTTCTCCACCTCTAATGTCAGCTTCTAATGTCAGCTTCTTATGTCCTTGGGCACTTAGTGTCCTAACCACTAAGCCACATATACATGAAATCACACTTTCGCTGGCTCCAAGAATATATAACCAGTCTATGCAGATGGAATCAAAATGTTCTATTGCTCTCTGTCATAACTTGAATAATATGTGTTTCCTTAGGACATGATGTGAATTTAAACTGTGAATGCCTGAGTTTAAAGAAAGGGCTTGTGTCACTACTGTTTCCTATGGTGCTTTGGAAGTGAGACTTATCTCAATTTTTAAGTGCTTATATACCGTGAAAAAGGCTCACAGAATTTCATTTTTAAGAAAAATTGTACCTTCCATCAATAGTGTTCAGTACATGATCAATGCAAAGTCTGAAACACTGTCCCGATCTTTCAGCATTTCTGGAATCTTGAAGATTTTGCAGTTGGCCCATGATATCTTTCAAAACAACCCCATGTCCAAGAAGAGTCTAGATCTCACAGGCTAAAATTGTGCATGCAAGTTCACACACCAGTGCATTCTCTGCTCTCACAAGAGTTCTAGCTGCATTAAAAGTCACTCATGAATAGACTGGATGTAGTGTGATAACAACATTGGAACTGAGTGCATTTAGTTCAGGTAACCACAGCTGTGCTCTGAAGTATATATAAATTCCCTTTATAAATAGCTGACAATTCTTCACTCTTAGCAAATAAAAATGACAAATTTCAGCAGAAAATTAATTATATTGTTCAGACAGGACAAATCAGAGATCTTCATTTGCACCTTCAAATGACCTCAAATGTGGGGAAGTTTACATACAAAGAAAGTAGTAAAATTTGTCAGGGGAAAAAAATCACTGTGTAATTTATTGGCATTTCATCCTTTACTGTTATGAAACAAGATGTTCAAGGAATTGAGTCAAGTTGTCATGGAATGAATTTGAGTTTGGATGTGCCAGACTGTACAACTGCAGAGCTCCCTCCTCCCTTAGCAGCCTGGTCTTCAAAATAGAGTTGGTGTTATTTACAGAGGAAATTCTGAAGTTTGATCACTTGTGTTAGAAATGTTAAAATGGGAATTATAAATACTGAGTTAGGACAATTAATAATTAACTTAAAAAATTGTTTCAGGGGAATCTAGACATGAACTTTTTGGTTGGTTTAGAAGGTATTGAAGTGAGTCAGTTCTTAAGAAGAAACAATGATTTCAGAGTAAATGGGAGTTGTCTTCAACACTTGCAGTTAATACTGAAGCTGTTAGAGGATATGGTTCATGCATTATTATAGAGAACTGCTGAGTACAAAACCCCCCTAATTTTTAAGGAGGGTAAGAAAAAATTTGAGAACAGGTATTTCAAAGGCATGTGGATGTGACACTTAGGGACACGATTTAGTGGTGAACTTGGCAGTGCTGGATTAATGGTTGGACTTGATAATTTCTCCATGGATGGAAACAGGATATGGGGCTTCAGGTGATGAGTCAGCATTGCAGGCAACCCAACCAACAAATACTTTGAGAAAACAGCAAAAACCTGGAGAGATTGTATCTCTTTAATATCAATTTAGTAAGTACAATTATTCTTGATTACTATCAATCAAGTGTTCTGATACTTGACTATCACGGTGCAATTATTATTGAAATACAGAAGAATTTGAAAGTCTGGGTTTTTTTCTGTTTTCATGCTGAATACCCAGACATTGAAGTTTTTAGGACCTCTTTTGCTTTATTTCTCATCCTGCTCATTTCAGAGTCAAAATACTCTATTTCATGCTTATTGGTTAAGCATTTTCAAGAGGAACCTGATCCATGAGATTTAAATGGATTTTTTTGTTGTTCACATTCTCATTTTTTCTTGCTTTTTACATTAGCATCTTAGACTTTCAGCCCAGGAAGCTGAAGTTGCCCATGTAGGATGATCCCATCTAAAATTTCTCAGTCAGGTGGCTATGGGCAACTGTTGGTTTTGTTCTGGGTCTACTGTTCCCACTGAAAATCCAAAGTAGTTTTACACATCAACATTGAGTACTCTTTTGTATCAGAGACTTAAATGGCTTAATTTCAATATTACTGGATTATCAGAGTATATAAGTGCATATTGGAAAGTCTTCTAGAATGTAAGGCAAACAGAAAGTGTCAAAGTAATACTAAAACCACAACAAGGTGCTTCAAAAAGCTCACAAAAAGATGACACTATTCTACAGTAGTTATACATTAATTTCTGAAGTTCTTGGGGGTTTTTTAGTTAAGTTAAATTCTACGAGTCCCAGTAAATTTCGTGGGGTTTGTATTTTCATGTCTTCTTATGTTTGTGGCCTCATTTTTTCCATTGTGAATACCTATTTTACACAGCCTGAATCTCTCAGTTGCAGAAGTGTCACTCCTATTGTGTCTCAGTATAACTGAAACATTAGGATTTGCTGTATAAATGTGAGAACACACCATCTGTTTGGCAATGGGAAGCTGAAAACTGAGGGAAAACATAAGAGATGTTAGAATACCTACCAGCTGGAAACTGAGGGAAAACAGAAGAAGAAATAAAATATCTGCCAGTTAGAAGAAAGAATCAGCTGGTTACAAAACGCCTGCTTTAAGGGTGCAAATTCGGGCAGCAAGCTACAGAAAGACATGCTGGGAAATCATTCCTAAAGACAACCTTGAACTAGAAAATTAGTAGATCTTAAGAAATTGCTGGGGAAGATGATCTTGAAAACATCTTTTTTATTGTGGTGTACCACTGTCGTGACACAGTATGTGCCTGTGATGTTTATATCTCCAAACTAAAGCCAGTAGAAAATTATATTAAGGGAAGGATCAAAATAAATTCAGTAGGAAAAATTACAGGGGCATTGTCAACTCCATAGTGCTCTCTGTGTGGTTTGCTAATTAGTAACTTCAGAAGTAGAGATAAACACTCTACTGTTCCTGTTTATTGGATGATCTTGATTAATTAAAGTACAGGTTTCCTTTAAAAAGTCGAGACTGCCTTTATTTGTATTACTAAGTGTGTCACTTTGTTCTTCAGTAGCATTACACAGTGCATGCAGCCAGTTTTGCTGATTGAAGAGGTTTAAAATAAGGCAGGCTGTGTGGACATTTAGTAGCTGACTACAGCAAAATTGCTTAATGACTAGTATCATCTAAATGAGGCAGCAAGCTGAAAGACTCATAATCTCTCCCCATGCACAAATTTTAATTAAATAATTATAATGTCCTTGTTGTAATTATTTATCAGTAACTATGCTCCTGAGTATTGTCTCTTTTGCTTTCATCTGTTCTCTCAGCTGTACAATGAAAAAATCAGTTTCAAAGATCTGGTATGATTAATTCTTATTACCGAGGGCCCTATTCTGCTGTCATTATTCAACCTGATTAGTACTTTACTGCACAATTAGTCACATTGAATTCAGTGGTTCTACATGTGCATTAAGGTGCTGCTCAAAGGGGTGGCAGAACTGGACCCCCACTAACAAAAGATTTGGGACTGATGGTCTAAAAGGATGGCTAAAATATCAATTCACAATTTCATCTTGGTGAGAAACCAGTCAAGAAAAGATCTAGACCCATGAAGGCTTTGCGTTCCTCTGAGGCTCATTTAAATACTTGGTGCCTGTTCTTGCTCCTGGAGACATGGAAAGACAGCTCAGGCACCAGTCTTTAGCTCCTTGCTGAAGCATGGGTCCCATACACTTTCCTTTAAGCAGCTGAGCCAGACTCACTCTTACATTTTAAATTAATGGGTCTTTATGCAACAGTCTAATTGATAGAGTATTGATGGAGGCTGTGGAAGACTCAAATTCAATACTCTCCTCACCTTCAGGTGGAGCATAAAGCATTTTCCCATGTTACAGAAGACTATTCTAAATTATGATAATAGTTCTCAAAGTGGGCTACTGTGCTATCAGCAGTGGAAAGTGTCTATGGTCACACAGTTATGAGCTAAGATCAAGACACTTTGCAAGTCCCCGTGACTTCAGTCTAGCCTCTAGTTTCTTTGCATCTAAGTAGCTACTAATAAGATATTGTTTTTAAATAAAACTTAAATTATTTCATTGCGTTGTTTTCTTTTAACAGGTAAAATGTCTTCACACATAAGACAGCATGAATACTCAAACCCCAAACACAGAG
Organism: Cephalopterus ornatus; assembly: GCA_013396775.1. Taxonomy (NCBI): domain Eukaryota; kingdom Metazoa; phylum Chordata; class Aves; order Passeriformes; family Cotingidae; genus Cephalopterus; species Cephalopterus ornatus. Next base: position 21,479 of record VZRE01013346.1, read on the forward strand.
ATGACTCCTGTTGTGACACAATGGAGACCAAATTACCTGCATAAGATTAAAATGAAAAGCCTTGACCTTGAGTATCTCCAAAATTTCTTCTTAAAACTGACAACGACCTTGACATAATAGTTAAAACAGTAACATAAGAACGTTACATGTGTTGCATGAAGAAAAATGCCACATCAAAAGCTGCAGGGCAACTATTTTTGAATAAAAACAGTCCTCGCAGAACATGTAGGGATGAAATTTTCTTGAATGGGTAGTGTAGGCATTATTCTGTTATGTGTGTGTGTTATGTGTCTGTGCTTAGAAACATGACAAGCAGTTCTGGAATTATGAGCAAAGGTGAATGTCTCAGCATTCTAATTTCTAAAAGAAAAAATATTGGACTATCTGAGACTATATATTTATATTGCTCAGTTAAAAAGAAATATAATCTATTAAAAAATCTTATTCAATGGTGTGCAATTAATAAATTAATTAAAAAAAAAAGACAACTTTACTCAGGGTATCCTGCAATATTGAAGTGTAGAAGAAAGATGGGTTTTCCCTCTTCTTGTGCAATCTCTGTTAACAATGCAGCATTTCTCTCTAAAAAACTATCAGACTTGAAGATGCTACTAGGTCTTTACAGGGACCGCTCAGACTACCGCTTTTAGTATTTAGAAGTTACCAGGGAATATACAATGATCAAATGCAGTAAAAGGTTTGTCTTTTCAATCATAATACACAAACTCAAGAGAAAAGTGGTGATTCTTAAGCTGTACAAATAATTTAATCAGGTGTTGAATCCCAAAATATAGTATCTGCAGAGAGAGATTTGAGTGGTCTTTGCAAAAGGCCATGGGCTACAGAAGCTGGGAAAACCCCTCTTCATTGACCTCATTCCTGCGGATTTTTCCTGCAGCAGGATGTGGAGAAACTCCTTGCATGATGTTATCACATGCCCTGCTCAAGCCAAAGAGAAGAGTCTGCATCCTGATCTCATCAAACCTGTGCAGAAGATCTATTATACCTTCTCTCTCCCTTTGTGTTCCCTGAATCCTTGCATTCTGTAGACCCAAATAGCTGTCCCCCACCACTGTAAAATCCCCTAAGATATGGTGGGGTTTTCTCCACAAGGTAACTGTTAAGACCTCAGATTTGTTACTCTAGGGTTTTTCCCTTATGTTATCCCCTGAAATCCCCTATTTGTAATAATTTGCAATAGTCACAACCCCCTGTTGAATACGCAAACCCTAAACCCTTTAAATATGAACTTGTAAGTCCAATAAAGCGTTCCAGTTTCTTGTCTCCCCTGGGATCGTCTTAGCATTATTGACCTCTGCAAAACAGGAAAGGGAAAACAGGAAGGTTAACCAAATGGAGACGAGACTTGTGTGCTTAGACAAAGCCAACTTTCACAGAATACCCTGCAGTTATTACCCGGCTCCAGATGGTATCCAGTACATGTTTCCTAAGGATTTTGCCTCTTGCTGAATGGTGTGGACAGAAAGGATCCCTTTCCTCCAAGTGATGATTGTGTTTTCAGTCCCCAGAATTCTTGCTAATAGTGACCTGAACAATAAATGTCGTGGTAGGGCCATGTCCCTTAGTATCTGCTGGGTTGCCTGCTTAAGATGCCTCTTAAGACAGTTATGCAAAAGGAAAAACAGATATCAATCTTCTTATAAGCAGTTAGATTTCTCATGAGGAAAAAGATAATTTTTTTGATAGAATTATAGTTTTCAATGACAAGTTTTTTAAAAAGTCTAATAATCGAACGCATTAAAACCAACACTAAGACATTCTTTAACTGTATCAGGAAGAACACACTAAATAAGTGCCTAGGTCAACTGGACCACTAAAGTTGTAATTAAAAAGGATGAAGATATTGTGGAGAAATTACATGAATTCTTTGTAATCAGTCTTCACTAATGAGGATGAGGCAGACACTTCTAACTCAAGGTTAATTTTTACAGATGAGGCATTGTCAAAGAGAGTGACCTCTGAATATGAGGCATTTTAGAGACTAGATAAAGTTAATGGTAGAAAATCCCTGGGGTGGAATAATATTCATTTGAGAGTTTTAAAAGGGAAAACCAAAAAGTAGCTGAACTACTAACTGAAATATGTAATATACCTCTAATAGCAGAAGCCATTCCTGAGGATTGATTTTTATCTAAAGAAAGAAAGAACAAAGGATGACCTTGGGAATTATAGAAAAGGGAACAGTGCTTTATAACTACTGAAATTGTCCAAAACCATTTTCATAACTAGCCATAAAGAACCTTTTCAAAGCTGCCTATGTGTTATTGCTATAAATATATGGTACATTATTTTAGTTGATCTTTACAGCTTGTCTGAGTGTAATTTTTATTTTTTCCACCTCACAGAAATTCAGGAAGGAAACAAGAGAAGTTTAGTGAGAAAAACAAGTGGATATAATTTACCTTGCCTTCCAAAATCTTCTGACAATGTACCTTGCTAAAGCCTGTTGGCAAACACTGACGCCAGCCTAAGTGATTCAAGATTTAACATGCTTTAAATTCACAAATAGTCTTCAGGAAGGACAGTCAATTTGCCCCAGGCAAATTCTTATTTTGCCAGGAGACCTGTATCACTTAAAAAAACCTGAACCCCCTGCAATACCTGTAGCAATGTTTGGGAGAGCCCAGCACTTCTCAGAGGCACCCTTGAGCTGTGGAGTGCATGCATGTCTGGAGAACAAAAAATGAATACTCCCCCCTCAGCACATCCAGTGGGATGTACTGCACAGGACGGCAGCACAGCTGCCACAGAGCAGCTGTAAACCCGCAAACTGCAACCTGCAGGAACAAAACCACTGAAGGAGGACATAGGCCAACTTTCTGAAAAATTTCAGTGGAAATAGATTTGTCCCAAAAAGGAAGGCAAAAATACCAGCAAACATCTTCAAGATAAACATTCAGAATGTTCTTAAGCTTTACCTTATTATTGCAGTTAAAGCGTCTTTGACTCTGGCCTTTCTTTCGTGAAAGAAATAACTCTTTTGGAGAGGATATTTACTTTGCTAGTGATTTTATATTGTTGCAGAATATTGCAGAAAGATAGAATGTGAAAATCATGATGAATAATGAGACAGGCTTATTCTGTGGCACATTAAATCATTAGGGATAACATGCAAAGCTATGCACAGTAAATTACTAGATGGAAAATATTTCAAAAATAATTTTGCATCCCAAGCTCTGTCATAATCTATGGTCACGTGTGAAAGGAGTAGATTGATGCTGGAAAGTGATTTGCAGCTAAATCCAGCATTTTGCAAGATTTTTTTTCATTATTAGAAGAATAAATTTTGACAGGTGGTAACTTGCCTACTCTGATCGCAATTAAATACACTAAGCTAGAGTTTAGCAAAACAGTATCTATAGTTCCTGCTGATTATCGACAACAGTGGGGGTAGAACAGCTTAATTTTTGACATCATAACAAGTAAATGCTAGCTGAACGCGAACATTTATAGCTTTTGGTAACCTTTAGAAAGAAGAATTGCAGCTTTGTTACATTATACACTATTCTTTCTTTTGCTAAGTTATCAAAGTATAAATAACTATGCTTTAAAGTTTTTTTGTAGTTGTATAACTAAGGAGATGTTCCTACTTTCCAAGAGGGGAGACAATAGTAAATTAAATTAGTTCTTAATGTAACCACACCATGCTAAGCCTTTTTTTCAGTTTAACTGCGTTTATTAAAGGTGTCATTTCTTCATATTGTAACCAATTGGCCAGTGAAACTTTCTAAGGCACTGTAGACCAGGCTGGAGTGACTTTTTCATTTACATGTCAATTAAGTCTGCTCCAGTAAAGTTAATTGAAGAACATGCATAAAGATTTGTTTGCTCTGTGGACAGATTCGATGAAAAAGTCTTTTTAAAGCTGTACACTAGGGTATGAATATTGATGTAAATGGGAAAGTAAAATATTATAGGTAAGTAATTTTTATCACATATGCAATACAGTTCGAATTCCATGGAGGGAAAAACATGTATGCAGTTTCATACATGCCTTAATTTCAAATAAGTGACAGTAGTGATTAAGAAACTAATACACTGCTTGTTTCCCTTATTGTGCTTCCTGCAGTGTTTCTGTATTTCTGGTTCCAAATTGGTGATTCTCAACTGTCACACTGGAGAACATCAGGGATATGTGCAGTATATCCTTGAAGCCTCTATGAATATCTCAGTTTGACTATGTCTTTCCTTTTCCCTTGCATTTCCTGCATGTCTTTTTTCCTTTTTTTTTTTTTTTTCCCCAAGGTCATTTGAGTTGAAAACAGAACAGTTTCTTTAAGGGACCATAAGCAAGCAAGGTTAGTGACAGACTTTCTGGAGGTGTGAGGGCATTTTCCTGACAGCTCTTTGGCCACAGCCCACCAAGAGGTAGATATGCCTTGAGCAGCATACACCTACAAAGCAATAGGAGGGGACCATAGACTGAGGCTGCATGAATTTGCAGCAGATGGGAAAAGTGTGGGTATTCACCTATTTGTGGGCATAGAGCTAGGAAAGAAATTACCAAATTAGTTAACTGAAGAAAAGAGGTCCAGACAAAAAAAAAAAAAAAATTGTGAAAAGTGTTGAGGCTGTTACATCTTGAGACAGTTCCTTTCAGAGAGCCTATTTGTGACTCTAGACAGCTCAGGACTTAATTCACTTGACTAAACATAAGACTGAGTGTCATCTTAGATATCCTTTGACTCCAGCTGTCATTGTAAGAGGGCACAGATGTCTTTCATATATTCTGTGTTGTAGCTGGCACCTCCATGTAGATATCTGAGATACTCTGGATGGCACCAGGCACCTATGTTTAAGAAATAAACAAAGCTTTCAGGATGGGATTAGATTTGAGATTAAGACACCTGTATGAAGATATCTACATGTAGCTGTTGGCACGTGACCTGACTACCTAAATCCCAGTAATAGATCATGGGCTTAAAATAATTTGCTAAAACGTAGTATGATTTGAGATACTTTTGGGCATCCATGAGAGTCTGGCAGAAGTGACACAGTCCTGAGACATTCAGGAGTGGAAGATGGAGGCCAGGTGGGACTCCTTATGCATTGAAAATGCCAACACACAACTTCATGTAGTCAACTAAATAATGATTTCTATTTGGTATTCTCTCAATAGAGAAATAATAGTTTTCCTAAAACATCCATATTTTCACAGAAACTAGCAAATGACACTTTATATAATTTTGATGTTTTATGTTCTCTTGCTTCTTATCAATGCAGTGTTGCTATTCACAGTACTGTCAAAGACATGTTCAGAAAGAAACCAAGACATATTTGGCATAGTTATGGAAATTGAAGCATATGTACAAAGCCATAGGTGGTTGGGCAAATTTCAGGCCCACTGGTCCCATGAATACCCAGAAAACCAGAAAGCAATGACAATATGACTTTGTTCCTTGTTCTTTAACCATATCATCTGCAAGGGTAACAAGAAAGAGCACAACCTATAAGTGTCACGGCAAACCACATCTCGTGAGAATCAACTTGGGCAGAAGAGAGACAGAGAGAAAAGTTTTGTGTCACTATTGAGCCACTACAGTAGCAGTCTGTGTCTCCTTTGTTCCTCGTCTACCCAAATGCTTCTGCTACTTCTTGGCACTGTCTTTGAGACTTATCTGATCACATGGAAACTAGATTTAGGGATTTAAATCAGCAGAAAAGTAACATTTGCAGAAAGATAATCAGACATTTTTCTACCAGTTTAGTGAGTTAACCACTTCAATCCAGATGAGGGCAAGTGCCAAAGCCAGCACAAATGGAGAAGATGGGCAAAATGGTAAAAACAAGACACTTTTCATGGCATCTTGCTTTTAGGTTGACTAAAGTGTCATATATAACCTTAGTCTCAGGTGGATGAACCTGTCAGTTTTAAAACTACTCTGGACCCTTGCAATGTCCACAATATGCCTAAAATACATTTAGAGTTATCTTTACCAGTGGAAACATACTTTGAGCAATAACAGCAACAACAAAAAAGCTATTTATTTTCCTCTTACAGGTTTCTAATGTATGGTGCTTTATGAAAGCTGATAAAATACTGGAGTGCCAGTGCATGTAAGTGATAGAGATGGGAAGTCTCACGGTGTGCCAAGCCTAAGCCCAAGCTCTGCAGTGTACCCTCTGTAACGGAGCTCCCTCATCTTCCAAGAGTTGCCTTAGAGGTATGCAGCGTGTGACTGTCACAAGCTTGCTTTTATTTTGAACAGCTGAAAACACCATACCCTGTACACAAGTAAGTAGATAGGACTTCACATGCATAATGAGTCTGTGTGTATGTGTGGAGGGTGTCCAGTTTATCACACTGCATCTTCACACTAACTTGTAGTTAGCTTCATATTTGTTACACTTTGCACTACTGTTAAGTTTTTACCTTATAAATTACTATGGATTCTCTTTTGCATATTTATTTCATTAGCACACAGATCTAATAAGACTGAGTCAACAGGCTCAGAGCCGCTAATCTAGCCCTGTCAGATATGATGTTCTACAAACAGGGTGTCTAGTTTCTTTGGACAGGAGCTGGATTTGTTGGATACCAACAGTTTGGTTACTTTATGCAACCTCCTAACAGCTGAAAGAAATTGGAAACAGTAAGTAACCTTTCATTTAGCGCATACAAAGATTAAAGTGCCAGAAAGGAAGGAAAAAACAACAGGACTGAAGCTCATATTATACCTAAGAATTTGAAAAGTAGCACTCTGATGTAAATTTAGGTCTGTAATGAAAGTATACTAACCCTGGCTTTGCTGTCCCCACAAATACTATGGCTGCACTGGGATCTTTTGGGTATCCCTACTAACTCTGCTAATTTAGGCATATTGATTAGCTGTCTGGGAAGAGAGACTTATAGAAACTCAGCCCCTAAACTTAGGTCCTTTGCATCACACCTCAGTTAAATGCCTCAGATAGTTTTAAATGGATGGTGTAAAAACCCACTTCTCTATATGTCAATCAGTGGACCACTTGAAAACACACATACTAACAGACTATGCAAAAGTGCAACGGAGAACTTGGGGTCATTGCAAACAATCCTGTCTTCAGCATTTGCATCTAAACAACAGGTGCTCTGATGACACAGCTAGAAGAAATATTCTTATTTCACTGGACTACATAAAATTGATAGAAAGAAATTAGCAGTAAAGAGTTTCCAGATCAGGGTTCGGCCTCTTGGGAGTAACAAAGTAGACTCTGAAAGATACAAAACAGCATTTCAGCAATTGGGTACCATGCTTTGGTAAGTTACTTAAGACATTACAAGTAATGTATTGTTTAGTTGTACCCCTGTATACCATTAAAGCTATTCCAGTGTGGCATAGAGTGAGCAAGCTGAGGTCATAATATGCCAGCTGGAGAATATTAGGGAAAAATGTTCCTTCAATTCCTGCTTAATGTTCTGATGAGAATAAAGAAGCCACTCACTTGTACCGTGGCTACGTTTACTTACATTACTCTATAACTACCCTTTTCTGACTTACACTGGCTCTTGCAATATCTCTTGCCATTTTCCATTCTTGAATTTCTCACAGACTTTCCAGCAAGGAGCATTTTATTTCCATCACATTTCTTTTGCAGGGGAAAAAAAAAAAAGTTTTATTTAACTGTAGCAAGATGATACTGTAGTTGTTTTGGGGTTTTATTTTTACAATAAAACTATGTTAAAAGGAAAAATTATATAAACACATAAGTTGTGTTTGGCAATGGTTTACATGAAAGTTTTATGGAGACAAAACCCTATAGTGTTCATTTAGAGATAATTATTCCAATATGCAAATTAAATTTGTGCATTATTCATTTTTGTCAAATAATTTTCATTTGCTTTGGTGCTCTTATAATAAAAATCTGCCAACAGGGTTTCCTCTTAACTCATCTAAGGAAACCTGTGAAGAACACTCCATATTTAACTCTCTTTTAGATCACTGTGGCTTGAGAATACTTTTAATCTCTTTTCCATTTATAACTGTACTGCTTGACCTTTTTGCAGCAAGGTGTCTTGTATATAAAATGTCAAAGAGAGGATTATAGACATGGGACAAAGATATAGTTTAATTAAAAAAAGTCCTGTGAGACTGAAAAAGGTTACTGGCCCAGAGCACAAATATTTAATGCCAGATTACTATTTATGATGTTAAAATAACAAAAAAAGGTTTATGGGTAACTTGTAATTGACCAACCTTTACAGGTACATATGATAATATTAAGCTTCAAGTAATAACTTTCATATTAGCTTGGAAATTAGTTTTAAAAATTTACTATTTCTTTAATGTTTTCTGTGTGTTATAGAACTATCTTTACAAAATGAAATAGGTTAATGGTTTAAAGTCTGTTTCTAATTCAAAATGGTGTTGTAGGAGAGCATAAAATGAAGTGTGAATTTTTGAAATTTATTCATGGGTTCGTTAGTTTCTGTCTCTGACATTTAGGCTTGGATAGGAGCATGGTTTTAATACTGAATGAATGGTTGAGAAAGACCAATCTAGATTTGTTGCTGATTTTCCCCAGAGAAACAATGAATACATTCCAAAGCTGAGCAGTCCTACCAGGCATCTCCACTTCCGTTCACTTTGTGAGATAATGAGATGGAAGAATTGGTTTTGCGCTTCAGAAACAAAGGGAAGGCCATGCACAAGTATTCCAGGAAGAACCCAATTTACCAGTTAATTTGTGAATCAAAATGAGTTCATGATGGCACTGACTGGATTTTGTCTCAAGACTGGGTGTTAACAGAACAGTGATTCAGCAGTGGAAAAACCAGGAGATTTGAAGCCCAATTTTAAGAGTAGAGTACCCACAGATCTTTCTGGCTTTTGCTGACAAACTCACGGAGATGAGAGAAAAACTGGCACACCATTTATCCAAGTACTTCAGTTAAGGTGTAGTAAACACATTGTGTAGTGCTAGTTTGTACCTGTGATACTTTGATTTTTATTTGGTAATATAACACCAATTTTTGTGGGTTTTGGTTAAACTTACTATGTAAAAATTTTTGATGAAACAAAGATAGATAAAGTATAATACAGAATTCTACTGAGTCTAAATATTTATAAGCAAAAGTGAGGAAAACATTAAGATAAAAAACCACTTCTCTTGCATAGCAGTGGGAATCTGAATCTGCTTTAAATATCCATGGTTGAGTTTGAATATGGGTAGAGATATTAAAAATATTATTAGAGAAAAATGCTACCAGAATTCCCATGAGAAGCCCCATGTCACCATGGGGCACTTTGCAATTCCCAGACTGAATGGAGAAAAAAATCCTGCTAATAGAGGCAGTGCTTAGTTATGTTCTACTATGCCAGCCAGCATAGCAGAAAACAGGGCAGCAAGGGAGCGTAAAGACAAGAGTGGTAATGAGGATGAGGATTTAGAGATTGCCCAAAACATGGTAACAGTATTTATGCACATAGTTAACACTCTGCTGGTGAAGGAATCCTTTAATTTTTATCTTATAGTTCTTTAGAGATGATAAATGAAACAGCGGGTATTCTACATAAACTTACATGGGTACTGCCTGCTTGAAAAGCGGCAGATACAGTGCAGATGGGATGCCCCATCCCTGGAAGTGTTCAAGACCAAGTTGGATGGGCCCTTAGCACCTGATATAATGGGTGGCATCCCTGCCCATGGCAGGGATCTAGGTCAACATTATGGTCCCCTACAACCCAAACCATTCTATGATTCTATGATTTCAGAAACAAACAAACAAAAAAGAAATACCTGAAGAAATTGTAGCCTGATCTTAAGGTTTTCAAAGTAAATAATACCCAATGTTTTCAAAGTAAATAATACAAGATATGAGATCATTTGCTTGAAGGTCATTGTCAGAAGTTCCTTCTGCACCCCACCTGGGACAGACTGCAGGCTGCACTTCTGCTTCTCAGGCTCCCAGGCTGTTGGGTATCCTGGAGTGGAGACCTCCAATACCTACCAGAGTTATAAGTGTCCGTATAAAACAGATGTTTATTAGCACACAGATATCAGATGAGTTCCCAGCCACTGCTGCTATTTCCTATGGGTCAATGAATATTGATTAAAAACAGCATTTACTGCTGGGCAGTTTACATGGCTCCTACCTTGCTTATTGGCAGTGGATGATTTAATTTTTACCAGATTACCTCTCCCATGTGCCATACAAACTTGGAGCCACATTGATCACTACAATGCAGGGAACATACAGGCTGAGCATTGTAGCACTTGGTACTGTGGCCCCTTTGTTCTTTTGAGAACACCTCAACACCTCTACACTATATAAAGAAAAGGATAAGTCAGAGGTTTATTTTATTACTACACATACCCAGATTTTCAATGAGCATAGGCTGTTAGTGTTCAGTCCAAGGTTTGTCAAGTTAGGTATGGACCTGAAAACAAACATCATGCTGGTTTTTATTCAGAAATATTTGGTATGTGTGCAGTTTTAAATAAATATTTTGTGTAAGTAGATGTCACTGGTATAATCATTTACTTTTCTTGATCATAGAGCTATGTTAAAACATACAAACCCCTTCCTTTTTAATAAGCATATTATAGTCATATAGCTTGACCCTTTCCTTATTCTGCTGTACTCTTGCTTCTGAAAGAAAATGAAGTTTTAAAATGTGTTATGAAGAGGAAATACATTTAGTGTCACCATCTACAGAGATCCTGTGAGTTGTGTCAAATGCCACTAGATTTACACTTAAGATTTCTCACCTGTAGCATCGGCACAATGTTATCATTTCCCATCCTGTGAGACATATGGGCTGATCCTGCAAACCTGGCAGGGATAGACCTCATGTTGACTTCACCGTTTTCAGGCTATAGCCTTTACTTCGTCTACTGATCTGAAAGGGAATAACAAAAAGGATCATCATGATCTGACATCATTATCCTTAGGCACAGTGTTCAGATTTTGCCAATTTTTATTGAACTCCAATAGGACAAGCAACAGGGGACTCCCACATTATATCTATCAGCAAAAAATTATTCCCAAATACACATATTTTTTCTAGAACGATGTTTTTCAGACACAGGGCCATAACTCCTGTCTAGGTGTGCAGAGAATGACAATGATCTTCTCCTTCTGTACCCTCCTTTTTGGTAGCCCTTTTCAGTTCTCACTGTGCTGGGTATGACTTTAAAATTATGGCTTTATAAATCACCTACAAGCAGAATTTGGTGCAGTGATGCCCAGTTGGTCTTATGAGAAGCAGATTGTTCATTCTTTACAAGAGGTGCCTTGAGCACCTTCCTCACATAGCAGTGCACTTATTCAGGATATATATACACCCAAGGTATGGTTTCACATTACAACTAAACTAAACTAAGGGCTTGCTTCCAGTAAAAGCAGGAGGTGTCAGTCTCTTTCCTGCCTACTCTGTTCCTTCCTCTCCTGCGTCTGTTCCCCAGCTGCTTGATCTTTTCCTCCTTTGCGTCACTCTGACACTCAACTGATCACAAAATAAACTGTGTCAATCTGCTAACCTTGCAAAAAAATTGATATATTTCACAGGTTTTTTGCTAAATTTTTTTTCCAGTTTTAACGAATTAAGTAAGCCTGTTCAGTCATCCACTGGTGGCAGCCCACAGCTGGGCTTCAGTCCAGGATGTGTGTGCAGGGAGAGCAGCGGTGCAGCGAAGGGCAGTGGGACCCACACTGAGGCAGCGAGGAGCCAATTATCTCTACCACCACCATCCCCTCGTATGCAGCTGAAGGCAAAACTTTTGCAGCATTTTACATCACACTCAGCTCAGCTTTTGTTCTCCTCTCTCCTTGAATTTCCCTTGAACTTGTTGAATCCTTCAGATTCCAGTTTCAAGAGAGGGTTGATTGGATTACAACTGAATATGCAGCAGGTACATTTGAAAAGACGCACAGGCAAAGGTCATAAACCCTCTGCCCTTTGTACTTTTCTAGGCTAGATGTAACTGTATCCCAGACCTTGTAAGCCATAGCATGTAACAGACGCCCAGATGCCTGTAACTCCAGAGTGGGCAAACACTTTGTGCAGTTCAAATTTTTGACCTGCAAACTTAAAAATTGAAAACCTTTTCAGACAAGTTCATGTTTCCTGAGCAAAACTCATTTAAATTCTCAGGGCTGATCTTAAACTGCAAGCAGACTCACTTGACTATTATGTGCCCAGTAGCTATTGACAAAGATATTATTCACTGTTCTCGTCTTCTTTTTTTTTCCTAAAGAAATCTTCCTTATGTTCCTGTGTCTTTCACAAGTGCTATTTTCCATAATCCATCAGATTTCATATTATCAGATTGTTTGAAGATGTATGTTCAGATTTCTTTGCTTGCTTAGCGGTATGTAAACATTGAAGACCTCAGTTAGATTTATATGACAAAGGAAGTGACAGGATTTCTTTGACAAAGTTAAGCAAGAAGTCTGAAGTTTTAGACTTCTGGAGGTTTTAGGTCGAAATTAAGGGTTAGGACTTGTATGCCGCCAGTGGCACAGCAGATACACAGTGTGATTTGTCCCTATAAGCCAGTGTGTAAACCCACAGAGTTCCTGTGGGGCCCAAGGTATGGGCTTGTACCGAATCTAAAATTGATGTCTTATCAACAATTTTACCCCAGATTTGAGAGTCGCCCTGACTTTTCTGCACGATGGCATTATTTCAGAGAAGATGTGATTCAAAATGGTGACTCTTTAGGTCCTTTTCCTTATTCCTGAGAAGAATTAACTCTGAATTCTGGATGATTCTATGTATATGCATAATATATATATATATAAATACAGATAGGATGTTATTAATAAATGCAGAGAGGATTGTGAAGTTATTTTCAAGTTCAGTTGTCCACTTGGAGTTTGTAAGAATTTAAATAAATTATTAGGGAGTAGAGACAGTAATGGCCTTCTTACTGAGAATAAGAATATAATTTTTCACATCCCGCAGTTATCAGATCTCCAGTTCTGGCAGCGGCATATCTTCTCTTAGGTGGAAATTTTATCTTGAGGCACTTTGTTGCTGATCATGTGAGAAAAACTGCCTTGCCTACATATCACTGGAGTCTGTGCTCTTGGGTGCTGTAAGTTTGCTGACAACTGTATTGCAGATAAGCAGTAGAATGCCCACAGTGTGATATTATGGCATATTGCTATCACCATATGTATTGCCATTGCCATACAGCTACTACTGCTCCTTCAGATCAAGCCATCCAACTGTTTGCCTGACATCATCTGGTACTGTGGGGGAAGTTTTCTAATAACATACACAACTCCCTATTAAACAAACTGAAAACAGACCTTCAAATGTACTATTTTCAAGTTAGGTTACAAAACCCATATGATCAGCCGCTCTTCAGGGCCACTGAACATTCTTTTATGATGTAGCAATATGTTTTATAATATAAGGAAATACATAAAGAAATATATGTGAAAATACATGAACAATTTATACCATCACAAACCCTGTTTATCATAACATTACCTATCCTCAGAAATAAGTAAGCCTGAAAACCACCATTAGGTAGTATAGATCCTGCGTTGTGGAATTCCAGGAACCATGGAAAATGAAAGAAACAGTAAAGGAATAACTCTCCATTCCTAGTATACTCTGAGTCTACCAGATTGGTCTGCCTGTACAAAGAAGCTTAGAAAAGGTCAGATTTGGCCAGCTGGGAATCCCTGCTATACTGTCCATATGCTTTAACAGGTGGAAGGGCTGCTCAATTCTTTGGTCTTCTGCTTGGAAGTGGGCGATATTTGGAGGAGCCCAGGGGTTGCCCACTGGGCTGAACCAGTTCCAGCACAGCGAAACTGCAACAAATAGGTTAAGGAAGAGGCATTCACAGAATCAATCCTTAGCTCCCATGCAGTGGAGAGAAATAGTTTCCTTCAGGGGAAATGAAGAGCAGTTAAACTAGGCTTCTGCTTTCAATTTCTTTGCAGTAACTCTGCTGGGAACTCAGGGAGATAGCTTAATTGGTACTCTCTGATACACCAGTATAAATAATTATAAAATTCATGCTCATTTGCTGTATACTTTGAGATGAAATTTCTACCAAAATGCATAAAAATCATATTCACCACTGTCATTCTATTTTTACGATTCATGCCCCATTCACTGAATAAAAGACATATGGAGGGGCAGAGGGAAAGAATTCCTCAAGTTAATACTGAGAAAATGTTTCAAGTAAAATCCTTGCAAACTTTCAAGGTCAACAACATGAAAAAGCGCGCAGGAAACCTAACAAGCAATTAAAAATAACCTCCTGTTTAAGAGAAGTCAGGTAGAAGAATATGGCTTTGCATTTACCCTACTGCTGTTCACATGTCCTGTGGTTTTAGTTTGCTGTTCTTACTAATATGACATTATTGGAGCAAATAAGTAACATAAATTTGCACTTCCATCTATGTTAGGCAGCAACTGCTATGCAACTGAAGGGAGAGTTCTCACTCCAAGTATCTGAGGACAGTATTTCCAGGGGAACCTCTCAGGACTCATCACTGCTCTTCAAACTGAGAGAAAATTACAGGCAAACATTCACTGGTAGGTGAATAGCAACAAAAAACTTAATAAATGACAGCTTCCTTAGTCCAGGAATATTTAGGATTTCACGGTTATGTAAAGGACCTTTACAATGAATCATAACACACTTTCAATATTTATAGTATACGTATAGCACAACAAAGGAACTTCAAGCTATAGAACAACACTGTTGCAGTTTTAAAAGGGTTTTGAATCCAATAAGATATATTTTAAACAAATTAAAAATGTAATAAATTACCCTTTTTATCACATTTGCCACCTGCTTTAAAGGAAATTTAAAAATCTTTCAGAATTCTGAATTCCTCCAGATGCAATTTTGCATGTCTGTTTTGAAGGAAGTTTTGAAAGCTTTCTTGCAAAGCCTGACCTACTGGAACTACCCCCCAAAAAAGAAAATAAACCATGTGTCTTTAGTGACACTGATTTTTCCCTCACTTGAAGAAAATACAGCAGCTGGCTGCCACAACAGTTACAGATCTGTCAGGATATATAAACTGTGAAAAAGACAGAAAAAGAAGATGATGGCAAAGGCGATGCCTGCAATTTCTGAGCATTTGAGCTGCTTGTCTGTCTCCCTAGGTTTTGGGGATTTTGCTGCACAGAAAGGACTTGAGAAGTGCTGAGGTCCGGTTGTAGGGTTGGTAAATGAGGCCCCTTGGACAGGCAGGAATGCTATTGCTATCTCTGTAGCTATTGCAATCCTTTGTCTGCTCACTAGCTTTCTCTGGTCCTTAGTGAGCTCCAAAACAAACCTCTAGGAAACAAGGCAGTTTTAGATTGAAAAGTTGCCTGTATTTCAGAAGAGCTCTACACAAATATAGATGCTTCTATATAGCTATTTTTATTTAAAAGCGATTTTCCAGGAAGAAGAAAATTC
Source organism: Cephalopterus ornatus (assembly GCA_013396775.1). Classification (NCBI taxonomy): domain Eukaryota; kingdom Metazoa; phylum Chordata; class Aves; order Passeriformes; family Cotingidae; genus Cephalopterus; species Cephalopterus ornatus. Next base: position 36,860 of record VZRE01013346.1, read on the forward strand.
TGAAAGTGCTAAACAGCTCCCTTTATACCTATAACATATCAGTTAATTGTACTTCACTGAAAGAGTGACTGAGCAGTCAGGGACAAGAATAAAACACTGGTTTACATTTCATTTATGCTTACAGATAAAAAGATTCAGGATGTGCAGACTAAGCAGTGTTTGATCAATTACAGTGGCTCTTCCATGTCATTTTTTACGAACTACTCCATTGATAATTAATGTGACTACTAAATGAATGTCAGAAGTTGCAGTTGTTTAGTTCTAGGCTAATAGTCCTAAGTTATCAGTGCTTTGTGCCTATCAAGCTTTTTCATAGAGTCATACGGGTTGGAAGGGACATCTGAGATCATCAAGTCCAATTTTATTCCTTTTAACCTCTAGGAAACAGGAAGAGCTGGTCCAGTTCCAACAATATTTAATTTTATATGATTCCCAGGATCATTTTTAGCAAGCTGTTCTACCACACCTAGTGTAGAGACTAAGTGTGCTTATTTTGTTGATGTACTTTACTGCTGGGCTGTGATCAGGTGCTCATGCCAGTTTCATTAGTTTTTTGGGCAGTTGTTTACACAGACAAGTATAAACTGCAGCTAATTCATTTGCAGTGTCTAGCAGCAGTGTCAGGAATTGATTTTTAGGGGCTTATTTTACTCCTGCTGCAGGGATACAGTGGTACACCATGGCTCACACAGTCCAAGGATGTCCTGACAGTCCTTTAGGTCAACTTTTTGCTTTTGTCTCTTTCTCAACATATTTGGGTTGCAGGTAAAATTCAGGAGCATTGTGAATTGGTGATCACTACGTGTAGCCATGTTATCCCACTAGATTTTGGGTATCCATGTTAGCAATGATGAAGAGGTATGTTTCTCTCTAGGCAAATGGCTATTTTAACTTCTAGCTCTGACTAAATCAGTGGAGCAGTAGTTAACACCCAGAGCTGTGGAAGGTGGATTTGACGTGCTCCTATCATGATGTGTGCTAGAGAACACAGAGCCTTTGAGTTTGATTACTCCCATTCTCTTTTTTCAGACCATCTCTTCTAGACTGCCCTTTCAGACAGACACCTTCTGAGAAGAGAAAGCTCAAGTTTTGTATCCATAACAGTAACAGCATGGACTGAAGGGTTACCTGGGTTGAAACTGTTAAGTGTGCATGACAAATAAATTCAAGAGTAGTTCGCAATTTTTTCCTAGGTAACACCAAGAGGAGATGTAGTTACGTGGCATTCACATGCTACTAGCCTAAGCATTAACATGCTTATCCATCCCAATGCAGATGTCTGAAAAGACAGATTGTGTCCTGGCTGGGTTGTTGCCTAAAGGGTGGCCAGGGTGGCCACCAGTCAGACAAGAGAAGTTGTAATAGTCTGTTCTTTGATCTTTCTGAGGTCTCCAGGATTACTGTTGATTTCTAGCTTGGATCACAGTTTAAATCACTATAGTATTTTTCTCTTGAGTCCTTGAGTTACTAACTGCTAGCATGTCAACAATTTCATTTCTATCAGTGTTTTTCTTATCTTTTGCATATTTCACAGTTTTGTCTCATAGCTCAAAATTTTTTTCAGAACAGGTAAACACATGTCACACAGTTGTGAACACAAAATGGATGGTGGTTCATAGACATGTACAGCTCAGGGTGTTTCACCTCTTCTACCCAGAAAATATTTTCACTTTTGTTCAGGCAGTTTCCAGGCTGACCTTTTCTTCACGATGAAAAGGAGTATTGCGGATGTTCAGACCCAGATGCCCATCTGGAGTCCTTAGGCAAGACAAGTTAAGATATGGTTGGTATGGCCAACTTTAGGGACATAAGACTGAAGGTCAGATGAGGCACAGAAGGCACTGGTGGCATGGAGGAGATTACAGAAGAGATTCTATATATATTGTGTTCAGGAGATAACCATACCACGTTCATGTGCTTTGTGTTGTGTTCCTAGGGCAAAACTGCTCATTTGTCTTCATATCACAAAGGTGGGCAGTTGCTGGTCTGTCCTCCAGATGAATTCTAGAGACCACTTAAAAGATTCAACTTATCTAAAATAGCTCTTGTTTTTTATTTGGGAATGGCTGACACGATCACTCCATCTCTGTGCCATGCATCTTTGTTTCTGCATAGTATTTGAAATCAAATACCTTATTGACCATTTCTGTCAGGTCTTTTCTTTTGGGGAAGAAATAACTGAACATTTCTCATGGAAATGTCCTTGCCATGGGAATTGCCACCTCTTCTGTAGCTCAGATTTGTAGCTTAGATAAAAGTGACATTTACTTACTCTAGGTTTTCCTTGGAGTTAGCCTGGGCAAAGAGGCAGAGAAAAAGGAAAGATAGCACTACAGTGGTTTTGTTTGTGCCAGTATTTGATAGTGGTTATTCTACAGTCTTGATAACTACAAAAGTCATAAACAGTACAACACACTGTGATACTAAAAAAAACCCCAAACTGAAAGCCTATTTTTAGAGACTGCTTGGAGTTCACTTCAGGAAAAAAAAAAGACTTGGAGATCACTCTACAGCGACAAATGTTATGTGATTGCACCAGTTGCATAAAAGATTTTAAGTGTAAATCTCTTTAAAGACTTTCCATATGGAGAAAATGTCATTTGGGAGGACCTGGTTAAGTGCCATGGACCCTGTGGAATGTAGTCATGGATTTCATTTGGTGATCTGGATGACTTCCCAGATACCAGCAATTCCACTGTGGCCTGAGACAAGAAATGAAAGATAGAAGTCGCTATATTTGGTATAAGCCAAATTTAATCTGAGCCATTAGAGCAACAAGGGCATCTTAACAACGCTGATTTCTGTAGCTCCTAGACAAATAAAGCGCCTAAGATCTACCCAAAATTTTTACCTCCAAGGTTACCCCCTTCCAAGTCTGCTAAGATTTTTTAAATTAATCTGACAAATAGGATTGAAATACTGTCTCTACCAACAGCAGATAGGAAGTCAAGGGCTGCTGGGCAACCAGTTCTCTGGCAGCGAAGAGGGATGCACAAATTCTGACTCAAAAGTTCTTAGATAAAGTATAGACATTTGTAATTATCAGTGAAGATGTTGTAGGAACTAAAAGCAAAGATCATAATTCAGGCAAATCTTAAAGAGATATCACAACTTTGAAGTGTTAATGAAGTGTTTCATTTTTAATCCTTTTCACTGAAAATATCTGCATATTTCCATCCATAGTATTGTGCCTGTATACCCCTTTAGTAGCATTTTGATATGGTAACCAGGTACAATTCCATTGGACGCTCAAATCTTCATACCAATGAGATATTAGGATATAATATATGGGACAATTTTTATAATAAATGTAGAAATTCTCCACTTCCAGCATTGGTACTAACACAGTTTAGAAAAAAATTTATATGCAGTACACATTAAGTTTTGGCTATTATAGATCAGCATATCCCAGTGAAGGCAATGGAGCTCCTCCAGTTAGCAGTAGTTAAGAAACTTTTTGGCCCTAAACTGAATATTTTTTTTAAGCATTACATGCATTTTTACATCACAGTCCAGCAATCGGTGTCTCTTCTGCCACTCATATGACCCAATGTGCCATCTAGTGGAAAAGGTCAACCTTCAGAGATACTGTCAACCTGATTTACAAGGGTTTACAGTGGAAAATAAAATTAAATTAAATCAAATTAAAAAAAATAAGGAAAAAGGGACTCTTTTATTCTGAAGAACAACACATGATCAAGTGCAGGTATGTATAAGTAGGTAGAGAAGGATAATATTTGACAATTTGGGATTAATATGAAAACTATTTCCAGTATAAATAAATACTTCTGAATCTTTAACTGCACAGAAATCAGTATTGTCTGAGAGACAGAAGAACTTATTTTTCTATCTCTAGTGATCAGTCTTGATTTCATAAAGGTAATCTGGAGAAGGAAGAGAATGCAAAGATAAAAGATAAAAATAGAAAAGTGCATGTGGAACTCAGAATTTGAAGGAAGTCGTAAATGCAGTTCTTAGAATCAATATCAACTTCCCTGCTCTGGGAAATGCAAACATAAAAGAAAGCAGTGAAATGTAAATACAGCAAATGATGCTAACAATTATTTCACGGTTTTAAAAAATTAGGTTTCATGTTTTTCTATTTTTTTTTCTTTCATGTTGTTGTCTTTCTCCAACTAATCTGCTCGAGAGGTCTGTTTTCTTTCATTTCTTTATCTTATTGTAGAATACATCTGCTACAACTTCCATCGTCTTCAGAGTCTTTCCTCTCTCCTGGAGTTAAAGCTGGTTTTGCCAATCCATTCTCCCTATGATAGTCTCATTTTCTTATACTTTATAGTATGATTGTTTAACTATACCACCTACAAAATAACTCCTACAGAAATCATCTTCACAAATACTATTCTGAACCAACTTTCTCTCAACACTTAAGCCATAGCAGCAGTTCATACTGTATTAGAAACACATGGGATACTAGTAAGTGCAGTGAAGTCCCTGCCATGGAGCTAGACATGGCAGCATTGCAATTACCATCATGTGCTTGGAGGAAAGCTTTACCTGCAGCTAAAGCCTTTGTTCTAAGACCAGGCAGGAAAAACTTATTGCTGCTTAAAACTGAGTGAACTAAGATCCCCAACAAATGAAATTTTGGGCAAGATACTAGTGTGTCAAAGTTCAACACATTCTCTACACCCTTGCATGCTTGAGTCTTAGATACAAGCCATTGGCATGGGGAATATATTTTTGGAATGTAGTGAAATTAGCCCCATAAACAATATACATTTTTCCCCCTCCTGTTTAACAATCTCAAGTCTTTCCAATGATTCTGAGATTAAAAAAAAAAGAAAAAAGAAAAGAAAAGAAAGGAAAAAAGGGCTGAGAAACCAAATGTGGGCCCTGGCTGTTCCCTCTTTAAACACCCATGTGTATTCATCATATGTGTGGCTGCTGCAACTTCAGTAGCTAGGTCAGTTTCATTACTTTTAACATACTATAAAAGTTGACCTGGAAAATTCAGGCAAAGAGAGGAAAAAAGTGATGGCTAGCAACTTCCATTTCATCAAACATATTGAGAATTTTGTGAGAAAAAGAATGTGCACTCCTCAATCTAATGGTATAATCCTGTCAAGTAAGTCTCATCATTGCTGACAGCCTCAGAGGTGTGGGAACTTTTCAAAGAAAATAGTCCCCAAAATATTTCATGGTGGGAAGTGTCAGTCAGCTGAAAGACAGGAGCTGCTGACTCCACTTCTCTTGTTTGTCTCTTAATGGATCTCTGACTAGATGAAGTTGTATCTATATGTTTTCATACACTAGCATCAAACAGACACTTGCAGAACAACCTAGCACTACATTTCATAGCCTTCTGATCCAAGACAGGGCTTTATCCAACAAATAATATAATTCTGGACAAATTTTTCTGGAAGAAAAACGTTACTGGAAAGTGTAGAATTTAAATTATTCTAATATTCTAACAGCTAAAGCAGTTCTATATATTCTCTGCCACACACTGCTTTAAAGGCATAGTTCTTTTATGAGTTTGCCTCAAATCTGTGAAATGTATATAGACACTGAAAGTGTAATCCTGAGCTGTGGAGATTCAGTGAGTGTCTGTATGCTGGTATTCACTGGAAGAGCTGAACAATGATGAAGACGAACTAGAAAGTTAAATTCCACAAATGCACATATCACATTAGCTGGTGCTAATCAGGGAGCGAGAACTTCCTTCTTACTCTCAACGAGTTGTTTATTACTGTGTTTTTCACTTGTGTATTTACATATCACACTTGCAGAACTTTTCCAGGTTATTCCAAAAGTGTGTTCAGAAGAAAACATGCACATAAAATATGGTGTATTCCTATCCCCTTATAAAACATTAGTACATGATGCTAATTTCTAATCCTAAAATCAAGAGAAACATAATATTAGAACTGCTCATAGTACTACAACTACATGCTCATGAGAGTGGGTAAGACGCTAGCTCATCCTGGGACCAAGAAAAAGCATGAAATGAATCATAAATAACTACATTAATTTGGGATAGAATAATTAAAAGATAAAATGCACTAATATCATGTTATAATTTTTTTTAGCATGAATTTATTAAAACGCATTCAGTACTCAGAGCAGAATAAAAGCTAATTTGCAACTGGTTGTAATGGGCTTGGAATCAGCTTTAGTATTAGAAGAAAGTTCAAATACAGTAGGAAGGAAATGCAATACAATAAAGCAGTGACTCAGGGGGCTGATTGAGATAATGAAATGCATTTTAATGAATTCTGATGGATAAAGTATTATTACAGAGGAGCTTATAAACAAGAAGGGAATAGACAAAATTTGCAACAATAGTACTATATTGTCACAGTGACTTTTATTACCATAGAAATTATTTTGAATTGTGAAAGGTACTGTACTTGGTGTTCTAATAATTAATCTAAAGTGACGGCCTCTATTTCACTGAGCTTTGTTGTTCATCAGCATCAAAAGTATAGACTCTGTGTCTGCTCCTTGGCAGAACTGCTAATGCTCTATTTATCTCGTCAGCTGTGAGTCTCCTCTGCATGGTAAGATCACAGAGCAGACATTCTGCACATCTATTAATATGAAATCCAGGGAGGCTGTAGAAGTTTGCTGTTTTGCCTGCTCTGTGGGGGCCTCCTGTGGCCTGAATTAGATGGCTCCTTCTCTTTACAGCAAGGCAAAAATAACTCTTAACTTACAATTTGTGAAAACATCAGGGCTAATGCCAAGATCAGAGAGCTGTGGTTTACTCCTTGTGTGTTTGGAAACATTACAAATAGTATTTTATGAACTTTTAATTAATATATTATTTCCTTTATGCAAATATATACTTTCTTGGTGACATGTTCATAAACTTATAAACCCCAAATTTGACTTGCTTCAAAATTGTAAATAAAACCATCAGTTTAAACTTTTATAACTTTTTGATAGATTTCTTCTCCACTCAGCTGTGTAATCAAATATTATTAGAAACTAAGGAACATGGCAAAATTGCATAATTTCTTTATTTTCCCAACTCCGTGTTGATAATGTTACAAAATTCCCTTAATCTTAGATACTTTTAGTTTTAAAGGAAAACTGTAAATATTTTCAACTTTTGCAATATTGTTAAAGAATTTCTGTGAATGGTGCTGAAGAAAAAAGGGTAAGTGAGAAGATTATATGTAATGCATCCTTTAAATATAATTAAGATAGCAGTAAAATCATTTTGCATCTAATAAAGCACAAGATTTCATCAGTGGCTTGATTAATTGCAAACAGAATATCTTTTCTCATTTTCTTTTGTTCTCCTTAGATCGTGTGTTCTGGGTGGGATTTTGCATATCTCTTACAGGGTTATGCTTTCTTAGCACACAATATGTTTTGGGCATTACCACCATATAAGGACATGTTTCCATATTATTACTCCGTTTGCAGCATACCTGATTTAAGATGTGTCTTTACCAATTTCCCACTAACTGATGAGTGTTTCTGGTTCTTCTCCAAGAGACACACCCTTTCTTTGTGCCAATTGCACAATTCGTGTTATCTGGGAAATTATGTTTTTCAAAAAATACAGCCTCTTGTTATTTCTTGAGAAAGATCTAGTAGATAGTGCAGTCATACCATCAAAGGGTACAACCAAAGACTAGTGATCTCTTGCAATAGATGAGGAGTGAGCACCTCCAAGGTGAGGGGGAAACTTAAATCACATCTGCTGCTGAAAGTGTACTCTCATTCATTAGTCCCAGTCTGCAGTTCATAAAAGTTTATCTTTCATAACTTATTAAATGTCTTGTCCCACAGCATGATTAGTAACACCTAATGACAGCTCATATTTTACCTGAGCGGCCTGTGAAACATGGTCAGTTCATGGCCTCTGTAAGATATTTTTGTCATATGTCTCCTTACTCTTTCTCACATCTGTTGAGGGCATATAACAGAAAGGAAACATGAGCCCTGGAGAAAGAGGACATGAGCTTCACAGCAGGAACCACTGCAGCTGCCAACAAAATAAATCATATTACAGGAGGTAAATGTGAAGCCAGTCAAAGTACCACTTTGGATGCTACTATGACTAAAGAACTGTTTCATTCATTGTCTTTGCAGGCATTTCCATGTCAGGCAACCACATCAAGGAAAAATCAAGCAGCATAAAACCAGATGTGACATACCACAAAATGCTATATGCTGTAGAAAAACTAGCCTTGAGTCCATAAGTGATGTTAGTCAATAATAGGCAGTGCCTTTCCCATGTAGAGTGAAGAAGAAGAGGGAAAAAAAAGCCCCGTCTTTTCCTGCCCAAGAAATATTACTTGTATTGTGTGTGGATGTGTGAGAGCAAGGGTCATCCATTTCTCAGCTACAATCAGCCCTTGGAAAGTATCAGACTCACACAGCAGGTAGCAGGTTTCAGCAATCACCATACATCATGTGGGACTGGCTGTCAGCGGAGCACAGGAAAGCAGAAGAAACAAGCATACAGGAAGGTCAGCTTCTCCCTCCCTCCCCCAAAGCCTTCTCTCCTGCCTGTTCAAGCTCTACACAGTGGATGGGCCAGAGCAAACCAGTGCAGTTCAAATACATTCAATAAACACAACTGGCCTGACCAATGGTGAATGTTGAACAATCTAATACTTCTCTGAGGCAAAGCTTCATAACCAACTGTGCTTTTGTTTTGTACATCTATTTGATGTATGTTCTAAGCAAGAAGCAGCCTGCTGTCCATTGGGAAACAATGTGTCTCTAGCGCTCACGAAAGCAGAATTGTCTGAATTCAGTCTTTCCTCTGTGATAAACAGGTCTGCATTATGTACTGCGCTCTGGGTTAACTTGAGAGGAGTGATAGTTGTGATTGCAGGCTATCAGTAACTCAGAGAAGGCAGTTAAGCAGATCTACTGACGAAGAAGTCAGAGGAAAAAGCTTCACTGACATTGCCTTGATGACTCCTGGCTGTAACCACGGGCCAAAGGGATTTCAATGGTGCTAATGTGGGGATCTGTCCCCTTACTAACTCCTCCACAATGTAGAGTGTCAGGATCTCTCCCTGACAATCTCCCCATGGGAGATCTGCATCTTCATACCTACCTGCCTCATTCTTTTCCCTTTGGAACTCCATGATGCCCCTTTACCCCATACCTGATCCAGCAATATCTTTTGAAAATACACGCAGGATCACTCTCGAGGAGAAAAGGCAACGCAGAAAGAACCGTGTCCTTTCAGTACCACCTGGGGAGCCATTCTGCTGTGCCTTTTGCAACCGGACGTGTCTATCTCGCATTGGCCTTTTTAGCCATCAGCGCGCTTGTAGCAAGCGTGGGTAGAGTCCTTCACAAATCTTCGTTCGCGAAGCCTAGCCATGATCCAGCACTTATTATAGAAAAGTTTTACCAGAGATGAAACCTTATCTTCCTTGCTCTCTACCTTTTTCCATTGTTAGAGATATCCTCTAAATATCACCACCTCAGTCTAAGAGAAGGAAACAGGGACTAAAAAATATAGGAGCATGAAAGCATTAAGTGAAAAGGGCCACAGCAGCCTCACGAAATAAAATTAAATGAAATTTCATGAAATTAAATAAAATGAGACTTCTTGAAATGAAATGAAATGGAATAAAATAAAATTCCTTAAAATGAAATTAAATTTAGCAAAATGAAATAAAAATTTGGCATGTCATGAAATGAAATGAAAATTCACAAAACAAAATGGCATAAAATCAGATTTCTTGAAATGAAATTTCATAAAATTTAATGAAAAGGAATAATTTCAATTTTTTTGAAATGAAGTGAAATTCAACAAAAAACGAAATGTCAAATTTCCATTTCATTATTTCATGAATTAAAATTCTTTTCATGGAATAAAATGAAATGTGGAATTTTCATTTCATTTTGTTAAATTTCATTTCAAGAAATCTGATTTGATTTAATTTCATTTAATGAAAATTCATTTCATAAAACAAAATGAAATTAAATTTAATGAAATAAAATTTCTTGAAATGAAATTTGTTGAAATAAAGTGAAAAGTCGAAATTTCATTTTATTTCATTAAGCAAAAATTAATTTCATAAAATAAAATGAAATTAAATTGCACGAGAAATATCTGCAGCAGCGTTGCAGATTTGGTGGTGCTATTGGCACCTTTAATTTCAATATTGTCAGTGTCACTCTCACTCAGAGTTGCAGTAATACCATCATAATGGTATATTGCATGTCATTTGTACAAACAGGTCAAAAAAACAGCTTTGCAAGACAGAGTCCTAAGCTGAGAAACATCCACATCCATACTCATGCCCTGCACGAGATCTGTTCCTTTCAAACTGTTGTGCTTTATGTAAGAGTCGCACTTGATTATTTGTAAGAAGGCAGAGAGGTTAGAGCCTTTCCGACAACAAGCATCTGTCCCTGGGAAAGAGCGCAGAGTTCCCAAGCGGCGGCAATTCCTGGGAGGTCTCACGCCGCAGCCCCCGCCCGCGACCACCGCCCTGAGCGGGGCCTGCGCCCCCGCCGCGCCCCCACCAGAGGGCGCCGCAACACCGGATCAGCCGCGGCCGCGGCGGCTCCCTCCCATCCCGGCGGCTCCCTCCCATCTCGGGCGCGGCTCCCTCCCACCCCGGGCGCGGCTCCCTCCCATCCCGGCGGCTCCCTTCCACCCCCGGCGGCTCTCTCTGTCTCCGCGGACAGCTCCTCCGCCCCCAGCAGCTTTCTCCCCCGGCGGCTCCCTCTCTCGGCCGCCCGGGGCCGCGGATGCTCGCACCTGCCTGTTACGTGATGCTGTGCGGCACCGAACACACTGGTGCAGCCCATCGGGATGGATGTAGCGGCAGCCGTGAACGCCTTGGGTAACATTCCAGCGAGGACTAACGTGAGGCTTCGCTGACTGTTTTCTACGCTTAAAAAAAGTGTAAGAATGTGTTAAATGGGTGGTGAAAGTCATCCCCCACACAGCTGCATCCCTCTCGAGATATAAGGGCAGACATAGGATTGGGGTGTTAATCACTGGGAGTGTTTTCTTGGAAGTTGAAAGCCACATGTTAAACAAGGAGTAATGCACTTATAAGACGATGTAATAGAACACCAGGTAATGTTAAATGTTTGTTTGTTTTACTTTAACCTTCTGTAAACCTTCACAACTAACTACTTCCTGCAAAGGCACACACAGAACAGTAACTATATGCACTCAACAAAGATCACTTTCATATAATTCCATGTCAGAACTATTACCTGGAAAACTACACCACCAATGAAAAAAGGCCTCCAGAGCAAGTACATCCCTCTCAAATCTTTTTTTTTTTTTTTTTTTTTTTAATTACGTGGACTGTGACTGTTCTTCTTTCCCAGGTGCTGGTCAAAGGAACTGGGCAGAAGGGGTTTAAATCTGACATCTCAGCCAAAACCTGGCACCTAACCAGCAGTCTGATTCAGCAAAATATTGAAGCAAAAAGTTTCAATGCTTTCCAGAAACAGGAGGGGCTTAAGCAAATGTTTAAAGTTAAATATATCTGTACGGGCTTTGCTGCATTTGAGACCAGGGATGCACAGAAATGTCAGCCCTGGGCTTGCACCTCCATCTTAACAAGAGTGTTTTGGTCCTGCGAGGAGCATTACCAAATTCAAAACTTAACATGCCAATCTGATAGGAACACTGAACACTGATTCCTTGCATAAATGCACATCCTGTAGGGGGTTTTTATGGAAATATGACAGTAATGCCACAAGTAAGAGAAAAGTTTTCTTCCCTGCATTCAAAATGTTAATGACAGTACTAAATATGAGAAAGAACAATACCAGGAGAACCTGAGATTCCCTACTTCATCTCAGAAAGACAAAATGTGTCTTTAATATGCTTTAGTGTTGATCCTTATGTGATTATTTAGGTTGGTTATTATAGAAGAAGGGTGAAAAAATGGCAGTTTTCTTAAATGTTGTTAGATACAGTTCTGACAGGTGTTCAGGATAATCCTATTTTTCTGAAAACAGGAAAAGAATTCTCTGTTTTAAAAGACATGCGTCAGAATTAGCGGAGGAGAACTAGAGAATGAACCAGACATTCGTTTGATGTGGGTCAACAGTTAGACACATTCAGTGGACTTACACAAGCTAAAGATGGAGCTTCAGGAAAATAGACCAGTACTGTCAGTTGTACCACAGACACCACTCCAGCTCATCATTCTTCCTCTAAAATTGAAATAACTAAATACTTTGTGTATGTTAGAGGGATTTGCTGGGCGAGGAAACATTTTTTTTTTTCTCTAGTAGCAAATGATACCCCTGAAAAACTGGGTAATTAATCAAGCCTGTATAGCTGTGATACTGTATCATAATAAGATTGATTGATCTCAAGGTGTACTCTGATGGAGACAGGTAGAAGAAATTAATTACTGACCTGGGCATATTAGGAAGTTTTGGCATACTGTGTTTGGTGGTGTGCTGGGGAAGCTTTTGTCTCACATCATCTAGTGAAAAATGAAAAAAATGCCCCCATAGAAAAAAAATTAGATTATAGAGAAGATCAAGATCTAAAATAAGACTTTTTTCCTTGGCTTTAGAGAGTGATGTAGGATGTAGCATTTTATTTAAGTAAGGTGTGATACTTTTTCAGACCTAGCTCTTTGTAACTGAGAAACATGAATCATCAGTATTTCCTAATCTTCCAATAATTAATGGCATGCTAGAAGGCAGGTCTTGGAGAAACATTTCCTAGAAAAATGTAGTGTTTTTTCTTAATTAAATATTTGGTGGGATGAGAAAAGAAATTTGAAAAATTGCTATGAAGAATGAAAGTGAATAGCAAAGGTGAAGAAAGATTCTAGCACCATAATTGTCCCAAAATTAAGAGAGGAAAGATATAAAGAAAACCAAAGACAATTACTTAGTAAATACTCATTTACTTCATGGTAAATCAAAAGAGAATTGCCATGAAGAAAAGGAGCTTTTCTGGTAACAAACATCAAAAGCATACACAGGTTTAGCCATCAGCATCAACAGTGTGAATTTGTACTGTGGGAACATATAGTAAAAATAACACTGGCATAAGGTATTTTCCTCCTGCCAGATCTGCTAAGCAAATAGGAACTTCATTTTGCACCAGCTGCAGCTTCCAAGTGGTCTACAAATGTGCCATATGGTCTGCAATACATAGATTGGTGCTCTAATGCTATGGCTGCCCCCCACTGTACCTAAGTATGTAGGACATATGCTACAACACATTATTTAATCGTGCATTACCTTGCATCTGTAGGCACTAATTTACAAATTTCTGATACTTTTTTTTTAATTTAAAGGATGAAATTCTCTGAATTTTCTGTGGAAACACATTTGGATTCCAGTTTAACATCATAATGAATCAAATCTTAGTTGCAGGCCTCGTGTTGTTTGTAATGAATTAGGCATGGGCATCCATAACAGGTTTCTTTGCTTTAGCTATTATGTTACACTGGGATCTGTTCTGGGATGGACTGGCAATGTTTCGCTGGAATTAATAGAGGTTTACTAGAGGACTATACATACACAAAATAAAAGTCTAGACAAGAAAAAGAGAAACAATAGAACAATGAAGAAGTTCAACATGTACCTCCAGTGGGCAATATTAAGGTTAGGGTGGTTTGTACATCAGGCTAATCTTTAACGGGATACATTGATAGTCACATAATAAATAAAGATTTGGTGAAAAGTTCTTAAAATCAGCAAAATTAGAAAGGAAGAATTGCTTTCTGACTAAAGAATTCCTCAATTCTCTATGTTGAAATTATTTAGGGTAGTAGAATAATTGTGGTCAGGACTACATTTATAGAATTTATCTTTTAAGTGTTAATGGATTATTCATCATTATGTAATTGTCCCTCCTTCCAAAACATGTACTGACAAAATGTTTGTTTGTTTTTTGGTGTATTTTTGTCCCAAAGATTTAAAATTTCATGAGATACTGGACATTAATTTGTTGCATTTACTGAAAAGTTTGATTTTTTTTAAAGGGATCCTTCTTTTAATCCACAGAGTTACAGTCTTCAAGTCTACATACTTCTTGTTATATTTTTTGTATACATGAAAAGTTAGCCTGTATCCCAGTGAGTTCCATAAGCTCCTGATGGACAAACACTTTCAGCAGAGGCTTTGAGTCTCAGTGACTTCTAGTTCCCACTCTGATCATACAGTCCACTAGCTGGCAAAGTATCAGACCCAACAGAGGAAAACATCTTTAAAAATAGCTTATCTTTTAAACTCCTTTATTATAGCAAAGTAATATCTATATTAGCATTCTCTAATACATCTTTAAATAGGAGACTATCAGCATAGTGATGAAAAAGTCCTCAAAAGGGCTCCATCTGGTTTGGCTATAACTGCTGCAGAAAACCCAGTCTATGTTGGATTCACCCTGGAATAAAAGTCCATCGTTCCTCTCTCTCATCGACCTTTTTACTGGGTTCCTGACAAGATTTATGTCCGTTTTGCACTGCAATATGCTATCATTCAACATGACAGCATTGGAATAATCTAGCACGTAAGAGCACAAATGGTCAACAGTGTGTACAAATTTGCATCTAGACCTCCAGCCACTTCACATATTGATCTTAATTGATGGCACCAGATAAGGTATTTTTATATTCACAGCTAATTGTCACTTTAAATGTTAGGGAAGTAATACCTTAACCTGTAGATTTGTAGGAGACTATATGTACTCTGAAGGAAATTTTCACTTCTTTTTACAGACTATCCTATACCGAAGCTGTTCTTTGGGAATGTGCATGAGGAGGACAAACTTCTGTCAGAATCAGAGACCTGACCTGTGCTTTAATCTGATCTAGTAAGCATATGTTTATAAACCTATGAAATTATACTGTGTTATCTAATAGCATGATGTGATGAAAAGTAAAGAAAATTAAAGCTTTTGTTTTTGACATGCAAATTATTTTGGCCTACAATAAAGTAATTTGACTGAGGTCATCTAGACAACCAGGAGCAGGAGGTAGGAGTTCTAGTTGTTCATCCATTACTAGACTTCCTTTTAACTGTATATAACTTACCAAAATTCAAAGAGACTCTCATTTTCTAGATGGCTGTTGAAGAAAACGGGGAGCAGCAAATAATAGTTTAGCATCTTCCAAATAATAATTTAGCATTTTCCAATGTATGCAGTCATAGGGAGGCAACATAATTCATACCTAGGAAAGCATGTATTTTCTGACTATCAATATGAGAACTTCAGTTATGATTACTGGTCATGAAGTTGGGCACTTGGGCAGTACACTATCAAAAGTCATTTGTATCTTTAATCTCTTAGTGTGATTTTTGTTTTTTCTTAATATTTGTTCTTGTATCTGTGTATTTATCTTCCTGCCTGTCTCAGGCCACAAATGAGTAAGTTGAAATACAGCTCTTGAACTGGTGTTTCCAGTTGGAAGTTTTACAGGAACCATGACAACAGAAAGCTTAGTTCTCATTAGAAATTACAGTTTCTCAGCAGCACAGGTCATTTGAGGATGCTGATGCAGAAACACGGGATTAAATCAAATTTATATTTCCCCTTAGTATCCTATCAGAATAATCTTCTTATCCTGTATCATTAAATCACATAAGAACTTAAGATGACAGCTAAACATAATTAGAATCTCCTACAGGACACAGCAGTATATTGGAGTATGGCTCCAAATACATGTACAGGAAACATGTCCCTGTTTGAAAGGATTGTTTTCTCCAAACATCTTGCAGGGATTATGCAATTCATACTAAAAAGCCTTTGGTCTAACTCCCTGTGGAAGCAGGAGTATTATTAGGTGGTCTAGGACAACTCAGAGTCACTGTGGTTTAGGCCACAACATTGAAATATTTTGGACGTGACATTTGAAGTTTAAAACTGGGAAAGACACATAATTTTCTAACACAATTAAAACTGACTCCTCTTCGTATAAAATGTGTGACTAAGGGAAGAGAGGGGAACCTCTTGGCTTTTCCAGCCTTCTTTTTTAAGTAAGTGTGCACTACTCTTTACTGTATTTGCATTATCATTTTTGGAAAGAAGGGGACAAACTTTCTCTTATCCATTAAAATAAACATTATTATTACCCCAGATAGGGTATAGAGTTCTGTTAACAAAGAGATCCTCATAGACATTCATAGGCTTAACAAGGTAATTTCCATGTTTAATTGCAAAGGCTGTTCAGTTAGCAGTCAGACATGTACCTAGGCCACCACCAGAGATGTAACAAGTATTATAATGTTTTGGTTCTCATTTTTAAAACTGTGACTGTGTTTCTTTTATTAATGGATTTAGAACAAACACAGTAGTGTTGTATTGCTTCTTCATTTCATCACAGAAAATGCCAAGTTGGAAGGGACCCACTCTTAGCCCCGCACAGGACCATCCCCAAGAGTCACACCATGTGCCTGAGAGTATCGTATAAATGCTTCTTGAACTCTGGCATGCTTGGTGCTGGGACTACTTCTCATAACAGAGAAGAGATCAGTGTCTGTCTCTCCTCTTCCCCTCATGAGGAAGTTATAGACTGCAATGAGGTCTCCCCTCAGTCTCTTCCAGGCTGAACAGACCAAGTGCCCTCGTATGGCTTCCCATCCAGACCCTTCACCATCTTTGTTGCCCCCTTTGGACACTCTCTAATAGCTTAATATTTTTCCTATATTGTGGTGCCCAAAGCTGCACACAATATTCAAGGCAAGGCCACACCAGTGCAGAGCAGAGTGGGACAATCACCTCCCTCAGCCAGCTGATGACGCTTTGCCTGGTGCCCCCCAGGACATGTTGGCCCTCCTGGCTGCCAGGGCACTGCTGACTCATATTCAACTTGCCATCGACCAGGACCCACAGGTCCCTTTCCGTGGCACTGCTTTCCAGCATCTCATTCCCCAGCCTGTATGAACAGAGAGGGTTGTCCCATCCCAGGTGCAAGATCCGGCACTTGCCCTTGTTGAATGCAAATGTTGTAAGGGAACATTAATCCAACTAAATGAAAAGTATATATGTGCTGTGTGCATGTTAATGACCATACCCAGTTTGTGTCTTAAAAATTGGGGAACTATTGATTCTTGTCATTATAGTCTATTTTTTGTTCTGTTGATGGCTGTCAATAAAAATATTTCAAGTATTTAAAATTTTCCAGCCAATCTTCAGTAATGGGAAATGAGTTCCAGAGAAAAGTTAAGGACAAATAATTGCAGTAAAAAGCAGAAATTCCTCTATAGATCTTTTACTAGTTTATCATACCTTAATCCCTTTGCTGTTTGCTAACTTATTTCTAATCTCTCTGTGCCACTTCACTCTTCTCTCAGGGTCAGGTCCAATGAAAACGCTGCATCTCTTCATCATAGATGAAGATACCTAAGACCAAAACTTCTTTCTGAAATCCCCCTTTGCTCCACTGCCACCTAATGGTGAAGGCACACCACCTCACACACTTTACACAAAAAATTTATTTTATGGAGTACTTGTGTGACTAACACATTTCAGATGCCGCCAGCTAATGAGGATTCATTCAATTGCTTCCTCAATCCCACTTCACACAGAAGAGTACCAAAGCATCAGGCAATATCTTAACTTGGTGGCAGAGAAGGCAAGGAGGAATGTGGCTTTGTCTCTCAGGGGACTAAGCTTTCTGCAGGGATCCCGGGTTCTGTTCAGGGACCACAGCTGCATTTTATGCAATGCTCGTTTAAAGGAATTACTCAGTAAATTCTCTGCTGATTTGAATTTATTCTGCTTTCATTTTTTTTCTATACCCTAGGGAAGCATGGTCTTAACATTGGCTAAGCAGAAATGATGGCAGCCTTGGAGCTTATAAAAAGAGTATTTGTAGGCCAAAGTTTTCAAGAGGACCTACTTGAAAGACTGAGAATTTAACTGAGAATTAACATATTTTTTATTTTTTAAATCTTCATTTCTATTTTTTCTCACAACAGAATTCAAAAAGGAAAGTGTGTTTATTTAGATGTCTTTGCTGATCTGTGGTTTGCTTGATCTGCAGTGGCGGATGATCTGTACTTCAAACAAGTTTTAGCTAGCCAACAAAATGGGAGTTATGTAGGCACCAGCTGTGGGACATGTGAAATATTGGAGAGCTGGTTGAATAATCTAGCCACAGAATGTCCCCAACACTGAAATTTGTCAGGGACTCATGTCCTTACGAGCTCTGCAGCCACCCTAGGATCCACACCTAGGATCTCTTATGATTACAGACAGAGCCTGCATTTCAAGCCTGTTTTTACAGTTGAAAGCTCTCCTTCAAGTCTAAAAGAACCCCAAAACCCTGTATAGTAAATAGAGACTTTGCCATTAGAGATTACTCATTCCTTCAAAGGCAGAAATCACTTTTCCCTCCCAATGTCCCTCAGCCCTGAGTCGATAGTGAGGATGAAGTGTATTTATAGTGAACCTCTCTCCCTGCGCAGCTCTGATGCTCATCCATCATCACCCGTGACAAGTCGTTAGTGTCCACCCAGAAGGTAAATCCATCCTCATCAGCCAGCGCTAAATGCTGCCCCAGCCCGGTGGGTGTTGCCCAGGCACTGTAACAGCTTCTGCTGCCTTTTCCTCTGGTTTATCAAGAGATGGCAGCAAAAAGCCACTTAACCTTTGATCTCAGTCCTCGGGGCCTCTGTCTGTCAAAGGCTCCCGGCAGCCTTTAC
>VZRE01013350.1:0-26134 GCA_013396775.1 Cephalopterus ornatus
ACTTTCCCTAATGCTTCTTAGCCTCTCTATCTCTTCATTGAGCTCTGCCAGCAGGCACAAGAAATCATTCACCTGCTCACATCGTACGCAGGCACTGTCCTCGCGTACTAACTCCAGGCTCAAACACTGCACAGCCAGAGACCTGAACAGATGCATCTGTCTTGGTGTCCTTCTTGGGGGGTTCCATCTGTGTTAACACATCCCTTGTGATAACAGCAGCAACGGCTTTCACTTTTTTGGAAACCATTGCTGGTTTTAGTTGAGTTGCAGAGGAAAAGAAAAAAGCTAACCCTTGAGAGCTGGGAGGTATCTGTGCCCCTCCTGCTTGCACTGCCTGCATGAACTGCCTCCCTAACTGCCATGCCATGTCCCTGTTTTCCTGCTTCTGTTCGCCGGGCTGCAGGTCGCTGGCGCTCCTAGCAGCTGTTTAAATCCCTCATGGATGGACTGGGTTCTGTCTGCTAGTCAGCCGATTTGCCTCCCATGACAACTCCAGCACACCACATGCAGCTCCAGAAGCCGTTTAAATCCCTTGTGGATGGGTCTTTGCTGATAACCCTGAATGAAAGGCCAGGTGTATCACGACAGCCACAGCAACGTTATCAACAATTTCTATATCTGATGTTTACCTAGCAGTTCAGGATAGAGCAGGACCACCCCCCAGCATGCTGGCAGCCATCGCTAGACAGGGCCATTTGCAAAAGTATGTTAAGCATCATGTCTTGAATGCATCCAATGCAGCTGAGCTGCTTCAGGTGTGCGTAAAGTCACATTTGAGACGTTCTTGGTTCTCCCCATTGCAAAATAAGATGCCTAGAAACCCACAATTATTGATTTCACTGCCTTGGTTAGGTGTTATGAGTGGGGGGCGTTGGATCTGCTGGTGTTCAACAAAATTCCTAAAGGACTGTGTGGTTTTAAGAAATAACTTGAAGGACTTTGAATTACTTAGGCTCATAAGTCATCTTAACAGTTTAATACTGGACCAAAGAGCTTGTAAAACCAAGATTACTTTCCATAAATTGCATGAAATAGTTGACAAATTTGAATAATGAAAGTTTTCTCCTCAAGGCACTATCTGTTCTTAAAAAATAGGAACTTTGGTCCAGAACAATCATATAGGGACAACTTCTTTTTTTTTTTTTTTTGTAGGATAGTAGTACAGATTAGGTTTATCACTAGGATTTATGACTTTCTTTGTATATTCTGGCTCCAGTTTACAGTCCTGTAAGAATGTCCCTGCAGATTATAGAGCTTGCAGACTGGGCCCATCTCTGTAATGTTTAGTAAGGAAAAAGGCAGATGTAGAAATGAGAAATAGTAAGTAAATATGACTGTTTAAAAAAACCAAACCAAAACAAAACATCATTTTCTTTTATGAATTGTTAGATTTTTTGGAGATTCAACATTTTTATTGCTGCTGAAAGGTTTTTAGTGCTAAAAAATGAAATATAGAAGTAATCCTAAAAGATTGGGGTTTGGGAGAATGGCCACATTGGTAATTACCCATAAGCCTTCACAACACAGCACGAAATGTTTCTATGATTTATTTCTATCGCTTAGAAAAATCTTGAAAGCCTGTACAATATAGCATGCCCTGATATTAGCTTTACCTCAGCAACCTTACTGAAGCTTAACTTAATGAAGTAATAAATTCAGAAATGTGTTTCTGCATTCATTTGTTTCATAGATTTATTATAGATAAATCCACTTATAAAATGCATTGGGATACAAAGTCAACACTGCAGAAACTTCCTAAATACTGATGTATTACAGTCTCCATTACCAATAATATATAGAAGGCAGAACATTTACTTTAATGATGATGAACAGAGGCTAGACACAGACTGACTGCTGTACAATGTATCAGTATGGTTAAGTATAATTCTCAACAGCTGTTAAAAGGAGAAAAGATATTGCCGCTATATAATAGGTAAATAATTTCGTATTTGTGCAATATATTTGCTCTAGTTTCTATGTGGAGAAGCAGTTTGGCAAATCTAAAAGCAGTTAGGCAAATCTACTTATATGAGTAGAAATATTTTCATTACATTGCATCAACCATTTCTGGGTGAAGTGTTTAGGAAAATTGTGTCACTTAAAAAGAATAGTGAGTTCCCATTAACATTTCTGAAACCTCATACTGGCCAAGTTTGGGCAGACTGGGCACACAAAACATGCTTTATTTTGTAAAGCATGGATATGCTTATAAGAAGAGCACTTTCAAGGATTTTAATCTATAAACTTGAAGTTAGCAACATTAGTAAATCTGTAACAATGATCATGTCTGTGAGAAAGCCTGCTAGTGGAATCACCACAATATCTAGCAAAATTTTACTCATCACCTTAAGGACCTCACCACTGTAAGATGAAAGAGAACACAAAGTCTGTACAAACTAATTTTACCTCAGTATCATCTGGATTTACATTAAGACATAAAGTTAATCCACAAACAACTCTTGCAATGTTTGGGAACTCCCTTCCCTTCTCCTGGCATTTTTTTTTAGGAAGCTCTTTCTGACATGATAAGATGCCCATCTATGTGTGGTGCTTCAGGGGCTGTCACTTGAAAGACAGCACTCATGCATGGCAATGAGAAATAAAGTATTTAATATTGATTCAGGCAAACCATAATATTCAGCTATCTGAGCCACTGAGATACCTCGTAAAGTTTTATGAATACAGTCCCTACAGTGTTGCTACTTAAGCCAGCCTTCCATAAAAAACAATCCCCTGTGATGTGCGGCAGGCTTCAGAACATTTCAGGGACCTGCTAAATGTAGTAGAGTGTACCTGTCGTGTGGAAAGAACCTGTCCTGAATAGGAACCCAAACTGTAAGAAGACAGCCTTCTCTTGAGACATTAAACTTGCACAGGTGGATGTAGAAATCCATATTAACTGACTTGAGAAGTTTTATATCTGTCTGAGGTAAAAATGAAACATTTTTTACTCAACTGAAATTAAGTTTTGAAAAATTTATTGGATTGCACTGGTAACAATGTGTTTCTGGAAAACATAATTTAGTCAAATATGCATTTTCAGAAGAAAAGTGTTTTATCAAGAAAACTTCCACTAGTTGTCTCATTCATAAACAGATACTGTCTTCACTTCGTGGTTGCCCATTGCTTATAATGCTAAGCACATAAAGCAAGTACAGGCATTTTCAACTGAGTTTGCTCAATAGCCCGGCAGATCTCATTTCGGATTTTCTTTCTAAGTAACACCAGAAATGAAGATGAGATATTAATCTGTGAATTCATATGCATTATTTTTGAAATCTTCTGTAACAGCAGGTTATTGATGTGCATATGTTTGAGTAGGTACATACTTATGACTTTAACATGCCCATGGACCTTTGAGCTGCACTTTTGACACACCTGTGTGTGTATATTAATATTAGAAAGTATAGCTGTACATAAGCAGTAACCTCTCCCCAGGCCTGTTATGGAGGTGCACAGTGTACCTTGAAAACATGACTGCAAAGCACAGCTTCAACGGGGTTTGTCTGTATCGCCCCCATTCTCCTTCATGTCTACATGTAAAGATGAGATTAGGCATGGCCTCTGATATTCTAGAAGTGGAGTTATGTACACATTCTTACTGAAGAAGAACATTTGAAAACAGCTTCATTTTCAACACTGTATTGCAGATTTCAGTGCATTGAACTGTCCAGAGAAGGTTGCAAGAATATAAGTGTACTACTGTATTTAAACAGACTAACAAAATTAAGAGGGAGGTAGGATTACACAACTGGAATTATTTGTATGGCAGCTACCATAAAGATGTGATTACATCCTGGAACTACTTAGTAAATAAGTAGGTTTATTTTAAAAAAACAAGATATTCCCACAGAGGGACTTCTTCCTTCAGTTCACATGCAATATGAAGCCTTCAGGGAAACTACAGAGCATTTTATCCATTTGAAAACAATGTGATGTACAAATTCACTTGTGAGAACACTGACCTGTTTTTCTCTGGAAGTACACATGTGCATGTAAATGAGAACAGAGTTTGGCCTGGAAGGTACAGACACAGTCTACACTGTTACCCAGCATTTTCTAAGAACATCTGCAGTGTATCCTGAGACTCTTTTCTGTGACTGAAAGCAAACTCTATGCTTTTGGGATCTGAATAAAGTGATTCAAAGCCCCTTCAGTACAGAGAAAACTGTGTATTGTTTAGTCTCTGAGCCTCCATTAAATGACAAAACTCAAAGTGCTTTTCATAGATGAAGGAAGTGGCTTGAATTGCTACATGTCCCAAGGAACCAGATACAGATTTACACAGCTAGTACATGGATGTTTATACGATTGCATCTAAGTGAAGATGAAATTTTTGAACTACATTTAAAGGTTATTGGATTCTGTTTCATTCACAAACATATCCCTTGTAAAGAATATGTGATGATGATAATAATCTAAGGTAAAGGAGACAAACTTATTATAATATACATACATTACACAGAGATCATACTTTGTGTGCATACACATTTTCAATTCAACTGTGGTACACTTAAATACTTTCAGAACCTATTATTTAATGTTGTCCCAGGAAATCAGCCTGGACCACAGTGGGAGAACCACTGGATTTTTAATAAAATCAATAATTACTAAAAATGATAATACAGTATGTTGTAAATTTTATAGGGAAAAGGCTTTTGTATCATTATCTGATGATTACAGAGATGATTACAGGTGCTTGACAAACTCCAACAGTAAATCTTAGTGACCAAGTTAATTAATACCACACCTCAGTCCAAGGTACAGCCTTGTAAAGTGGCTCAGCCCCAACCTCTGCTCCTTTGACCTGTTTCTGCCAACAAGACTCCCTCATGTCATTCATCCCCACAGTGCTTTTCACACTGCTGATTCAAGAGTCTTTATTTTGCTTAATTTTACTTTTTTGAATTGTGTCCCTGATATAAAACTCACAGTAGCAGATTTTTGCTCCCATCGTGGTGCTTTTCATAAACAGAAGTGCCTGTTTTGTGGTCACATTATCCATGAGGTTGCTTAGTATTCCTAACAGTTATTATAATTTTTCTTATAACCCTTATCACAATGTGTGTGCTTTCCAGATATCCCTATTCTTGAGCCAGTTAGCAGAATAGCTAATCTTAAATATTTTCTCAAAAATTCAGAATTCTTTGATTTTTCAGTGTCATTTAAACTAGTGGCACAATCAACACAATAGGGTAGCTTTTTCTTCCACATCTCCTCCCCCACTGAGTTTGAACTGTTGTTTTGGTGAAAATACAACTGAGGAACTAAAACATATATTAGCCTTTGCAGAGTTAATTTCTGTGTTTTAGAGAACTTAAATCTTTGCAATGAATCTCTATAGACACTGTTTTCTTGTTTCTAACCCTCATATATAACTTTATACAACAACTTCTCTTGCATATTTACAATAAAAATTATGATTCAAAAGGTGAGATAACTCGTGTAGAGGAGCGACATGCATGCAGAAAGACTTCAGATCTGATATTTAACACTGTTCTTGTTTAAAGCCTGCTGCCAAGACAGTAGCATTTTGACCCAAACATGCAGTGCAGCAGATGTATACAAGTGTGAGGAAATCTTGAAACTAAATACTATTAAAATACAGAGCAACTGGCTGTAGAATACCAGGAATGAAACTTAACTATGGGATTTCTTGATATTTTGGTCTCTGGGATAAGATATTATCTTTACTTGCTTTTTCTAAGGTAAGTTGACACACACCTCAGAGATGTACTCGGCTTCAGTATTTCATTCTGAAATGAAATATTCCACATGTGCAGGACGTAAGAGGATGACATAAGAGGACATTTCCATCTGTGTGATTACATCCTCTGACACGGCTGCAGAAAGTGCCTGAGAATCCTTCCTATACCAATTGCATCAATTATTTCTCTTTATCACACTAAATCATCTGCAACCATTTGTGTTCCCTGTGTGCTAGAAAAGCAGCTACTGCAAAGGCTGAAGGAACCTAAACTACAATGGAGAAAACGATCAATTGGCATTTTCAGGAAGGGCCACTCATCAAAGCAATTACGTGAGCACCTCTTGTTCATCCACACACTAAAGATATCTGTGACACGGCCTTCCCCAGGCCATGAGAATCCAGCTACAGTATGCCAGTGACACATTGATTATGTTTTTTGATAGAAAGAAAGTGTATCTTGTAATAACTTCCATTTCTACTACTACACGTGTGCTAATTCCAGTACTGACAGCTACCACTGAAAGACCAGGGGCTCTGCACAGAGCTGGGGCTAAGAAATCACATCATGACCCGAAGTTGAACAGTTGCAGGTGAGAAGACTAATGGGAGTGGCTGCCCTTTCAAAACCCAGCACTTACTGCTTCTAATTCCACAGTGAGATATAAGAAAGGATATCTTATGCGTAGGGTGTAACAGATGCTTTCAGTGCCTTCTGGTTGGGTTGAAAGGTGCCCTTTTGGCTACCTCCAGTTCCAGAGCTGATATCATACATCATGAGATGTCCAGCAATGATTTTCAGTGTCTTTTGGTTTTGATGTTTATACAGGAAAGGCATTGGTAAGGAAAAGCAGACACCTCAGTTAAAACGAATAAGCCCCATTTCTGGGGAGGGCAGAATGTGAGAATCTCTGAAAATCTCTGATGTCCAAACAAGGTGAAATCCAGGAAGATCTGTAATGTCACAGGAGTCACAGAATTGGCAGGTCTGTCTCCAGAGCCTGCACATGACAGACTCTCTGATGGGAAGGAAGACCTTGAGAAAAGGAACAAGCCAAACAACCTGAGAGCTGGGAAATTTGGTACCTTGGCTATCTACATGGGCCAGAATGGTGGACTGGGATCAGCTTGGTTTGTTGAGAACCTGGAGGAGTTTTAAGCTGTGGCAGTTGAGACAG
The DNA here is from genome assembly GCA_013396775.1 of Cephalopterus ornatus. Classification (NCBI taxonomy): domain Eukaryota; kingdom Metazoa; phylum Chordata; class Aves; order Passeriformes; family Cotingidae; genus Cephalopterus; species Cephalopterus ornatus. The sequence goes on from VZRE01013350.1 coordinate 6,886, forward strand.
ACACAAAAAATTCTTTGGATGTTTGCAGTAGTGCATACCTTCAATAACATTTGATTTCTACTTCGAGCAAGACTCTGATGGGGAAATGCAAAGGGCAAAGAGAGTCAGGAAGAGACGTAAGACAGAAGAGTTAAGAGAGCAGCAGGAAACAGGGGTTTGTGGCCATCATCCTGCTGGGCATTAACAAGTAGCAGAGTTTGCAGGGGAGGGCTCAGCTAGCTGGGCTCCAAAGGAGGCTGTATCTCTTAAACCACTGTGTCAGTCCCTGACAAGCTTCAGTAAATTTTTAAAATGCACTTCACTGCTGCTGTTTGCAATCAAATGGACAAACACTCCATGTAACCAACTGAAAGAAAGGGTCATTTACTTGGGAGCCTAGAGAAAAATAATTTCCCAGTCAACTGCAAATCATGCTGTTTAACCAGCTCTGATGGTAAGCAGTGCTGTATCAATTCCTTCCATCACAGCAACTGTCACTTCTCTTGGAAATTTGCATTTTTTAAATGCATATTTTCAATCAACACTTTAGACTTCAGAGTTGTCACTACCTTCACATATCACTGCCATTACTGAAATCACAAGTCACTGCTTGTCAGACTGATAGCCAGCAGTGCACTTCTGCCAAAACTGTCAATGAAGGTGGTTATAAGCTTTAATAAAACAGTTTAAAGTGTGTGTTTGTACATCAGTGATCGGGTGAAATAGAGAGGGAGAAAAAGAGACCAAATTGCACTTTTCAATGCTCAGGTGGTAGGGCTGTTAGAGGATTACACAGATTGAACAAAACAGAATGAAGTTATCAACTGTCCAAATTTAACAAAACAAAAACAACAAACAAAAAAAATCCCAAACCAAAACCAAACCAAACTAAGCCACAAAAATAAACCAACCAAAAAATTCTCCAAACAAACAAGCAAACAAAACCAAAAAAACCCATACCAAAACAAAACCAGATAAAACCTCAAAGCTCAGAACTCTCAAGTAATAATTGAGTTTGGAGGTGTGCATCTCTAATACAGTTTTGGCATGAAAGAGACAGCAGAAGTCAGGAAACCCACAGACGTGTACAATATATTTGTGGCAATCTAAAACAGGGATTTGAATTACAGTGTTCATGCATATCTGACTACCACCATCAGATAAACTGTTTGGGTTAAAAGTTGTCAAATGGTATCTAACAAAACAAGCTGTACAAAATTATCTGATGTCTCTAACAACATCTGTCAACATTATTTTTTATGATAATTTCATACCCCCCAAAATGGAGGGAAAGGCATGATCTTATGATTTAAAATAACAAGTGTGAAAAAATTTTGAAGCTCCATTGGAGATCCCATATGTATAAGACTGTAAGAATCCTTTCATGTTAAATTATCCTGCTACGAAGGTCCCGCTTATGAGTAATTAGCCAGGGTGCTGAACAATGCTGATGGTGTAAACTGCAAACTGGTAAAATTTTCTGAGATTCGTGTGTTGTTGAAGCAATAACTCAATGACTGACCTTATTCTGCGAGAAGAAATGCCATTAAAACTTTTGTGACAACATTATTATTAATCTGTCACAAAGCATTTTAGGTACTTTTAAGTATTCTATCATAAAACTTAAAGATGATCTGCAAATAATGTTTCAATATTATTTAGTGAAATACTTTGATCTTTACAATATGAATTCTGAAATACTAAGTGTGCATATGTGTTCCTAAAATACATATCTGTGATGAGAATTTTTATTAAATTCCAATAAATGAATTTTCTCTCTCCATGTCTTGATTTACACTAATTTTATTTGTGTCTTCCCTGAAAAAATATGTGGGCATGCAAGTTAAAAACCAGCATTACAACTGCATTCTGGCAGAATAATACCCCATCAAGTTTGATGATACTTTATGCAATCCTGGAAAACCAAAACAGTAAATTTTTTTTTGTATATCTAATACTGAAAATATCTCATTTATAAGACTGATGAGTCTTAGGCACTTGATAAGACTGAAAACAAACAAACAAAAAGCAATAATTTGCATTTCCACTTGTTATGCACATGTCATATAAATACAGTAAAGGAGAGTCTGCATTGAGGGAAGTCTAATCCTTCCAGATGGTAGTCCTCCGTATCTGCACACTGATGTGCCAATGTGCATGAAAGAGGTTCAAAGTGATGGTTCATGGCTCTTCATCTGGTGGTATTTAAAACTTCTCTGTAGAAGTGGACCTAAATAGGAAATACTTAGGCAAGATTTTGTAAGAGTATTTTTCCAGCAAAAAGGAGTGTGCAGCTTAAACAACCCTCCATTCAGTCCCGCACACATCTAGCATAGTGTGATGTCAAAATAGACATTCTACTTTACTGCAGGCATGGTATAATACCTCTGCCAATATTACAGAGGAATCGATGAATGAAAAACAGGATTTAGTATGAAGGAATAAATCTAGGGAAGCTAAATTCTGTGATTAACTGACAGATGAATGCAGCCCATGGCTTTTTTTTTTTTTTTTGAAATTCTGTACAAAAGAATGAGAGAATTAAAAGTTATTCCAACTCCCCTTTATTAAACAAAGAATCTCCTTACCTGCTACTCCTTATTTGCTGAGGTGTTCTATGGGTATATGTCAGCTTTTACTGCATACCCAACTAGCTCCTTCTCCAATTTTTTAATGCCTGCTCTGAATGCCATTATTCTGTGGAAGTTATCATTTGGTTATAGAGATGTACAACTAACCATTTTGGTTTTGTAGTTACTAATGTTAAATGCACATTAATTTAACTTTCCATTGTGTTTTAAACCCTTTAATGTTTCTCCTGTCTTTCCCGCAAAGTGAAAAGTATTTACTAAAATGTCATTCCAGTGGGGATTGTCATGACACACTGATCTCTTTCTAAATGTGAAGCAACGGGTTTATAGCACATCAACAATAGTTCCCTTCGATTGTGTGCTTTAACTGATTTTAAAACCCCAGGCTTTACAGAAGCATTTCAGGGTCACTGTTATTGCAGGTCTGTGTGAGAATGCACATAAGTCCAGCAGCTTCTGCAATGAAGCTTAGGAAGGCTACACAAGTGTATGAAATTCTGGAGTTCAAATGGGTGAGGTTTTTTCATATATCTCCTCTTTTCTTTATAATACTCTGCAACATTGACTGACATTGCAATCAATGCAGGTTTAACTGATTTCGGTCAAGGCTGGGTGAGAAACAAAGAGGTAGAAAGATCAATGAAGTGATCATGCAGATCTTTGTTTGTGTGAGTAGGTCATCCTAGAGTAGCCTAAATGAAATAATGGATTTAATGCCAATCCAGCTGTTAATAGGAATTCTGCTGATAATGCCCAAGCTGTGACAGGAGTTATGATTTTTACCAAACAAGGCAAAGTCCTATAATGTACTTGTCTGTCTCACTACGCTGAGTCCATCTTTCCCATCCAGTAAATCTTTTGGACCATCATGTTTGAAGTGAGATACCAAAATATGGTCCTGCTTATTTTGTTTAGCTACTTGGATCTGTTTGTTTTGAATATACTAGCCAAAGTTCTTTTATTTTTTGTTTTAAAATTACTAAGTCACTGTTTTCTACAGCGCAAAGTAACGTCATCCTGAAACAAAACTTCGTTGGACACCATTGATTTGACTATATTATGGAGCCACATAATCAGCAGGACAGCAATATATAATATTTATTAAAAAATCCTTTACAGCCATGTGTAATCTCTTTTAATTCTTATCCCACAACGAGTAAAATCTGAGAAAAGAATCTTCTCAGCCTCAACATAAATATATTTTAAAAGACAATATTTGATATATATGTGTAATATAAAATGTAATAGCTATGGTTACATCATATAAGCTCACTGACGAGGTTATGATTCCCATCAAGTGTTTTGTGTTGCTAATATTTTCCTACACTGAGTCTATAACTAACTTGAGAGTCCAAATGTGCAATGGATCATCCTGAAATCTGCTCAGTAGCCGATGAAATTATATCCCGCTGTTCTTCTCTTATTGCCTGGAAGCGTGGTAGGTTCCAGCAGGGAAGTCCTGTGGCTGATGGAAGGAGAGCAGAGGAAATCTGGTTCCTGGCAAAGCATCCAAACCTCTGACAGAAGCAGGCTGCTGCAGGTGATTATAAGTGGTGCACCGGGACCCACCAGGTGTTCAAATCTCTTAGTGCTCAGAAGATAAAGTACCTGCATCAGCTGCCTAAAAATCTGCCAGCAGAAAGTTGCACCCTGGGGACACAGAGAACACCTCTGAATTACTGTGCAACCATCATAGGATGTTTCTAGTTTGTTGGGACTCAATTAAGTCCATCTTCAGCAGTGCTACATTAAATAGTTTTATTGAGAAGAACCGGAGATGTGAAACTTTGTAGTGGTTAAACTGACCGGGATTAGAAGGATTAGAAGGACTGAGATCAGAGAAAAAGAGTAAGATATCAACAAAAATGCCCACATGGATGAAGACTAAACAGCTGTATGACTGCTTGAGCTTATAAGAATTTAATTTGAATTTGAATTGATTTTGGCCTGTGTAATCTGCCTCAGTAGGTTTTGGACTGTCACTTCAGGAAACATCTATGCGATGCTTCTCTTCCTTATGATACCTATTACTTCACAGGCAAAAACCACTACTTGAAACCACTAAAAATAACAGCTGCAAAAAAAAAGAAAAAAATCCCTTTATTTTCTTGTTCTGATACACTCCTTGGTCAAACTTTCAATTCTTTAAATCAAAGCCACAAAGCACAAAACCCACTGTTTTATGAAAGCCATATTTTCTTATAATGGCTTCAACAGCTGGAGCATTAAGAAAACCTTGACTGCAAAAGATGAATAATAAAATTATGAAAACTTACACCAATTTTTCAGTTAGGTAAGAATAAGAATAGAGTAACTCCTCTACACCAAGCACCACCAAAGGACCTTGAGACTCTGCTTCAGCTTCCACCCTCAAAAATGATTCCCTGAATTTGTCTGAAAAGACTGTCCTGAAAAATGAAAACATATTACTTTTAATAACTGAGCACCTTAAAATTTACCCCTCCTTCCCTTGAAATCACTACAGGTTTTTTTCTCCTTTATATAATTCTAATCTTTACAGCTATATGAATGGCCCTAATTTTCTGAATAAGTCTGTACCTAAAAAGGAAACATTCTCTACTGCTACCTTCTGCTGCCTTCAGATGGGCATATTTTCATATCAAGTGTATGCATGTGAGAGGGAGAGAATATATGGGACATAGGTGTGTTCCTTCATAAATAGCAGCAACCACATAAGATTTTTTTTTTGTTAGCCTTGAGCAGGATGTCCTATTTTGCAATTTGGATACTCCTGAGTACTTTATTAGGTTAAACTCACATCCAACATTTAGATACCGCCTTGGGTCTTCAGACTGCCATGAACCTGAAGATAAAGTTCACTAGTGAGGAAGCCTACTTCCTTTCTCACCTTGCATAGTGACTGATGACTTTAACACCCAGGTCTTGTACATCCTCAATGAATGCCCAAAGAACTGCCCAATTGCAATGAATACTCAAAGATAATTAGTATTCTGGAGTTCATCCCTCTCTTATTCTCACTCAAGTTGTTCAAATATTTAACAAGTCAGACAGAAAGGAGAATGATTCTGTAGTCTGATCATCCACCAGGGATGCCCAGGCCTCTTCTCAGCTCTCATACAAAGCAGAACAACTTCATCTGACTAAGACCTATTCCAGAATACAAATCAGACAAAATGGGAATTAAATTTTAGGAGCTTCACATCCTTAATGGCAAAGAGGATAGGCTGTTTTGCGTGCATCTTCCTGCGATACTATGAAAGGCCAGCTTCAATATTTTGTAACTTCAGAATATTTCTTTTTCTTTCTCCTTACTACAGTGGTTATCATAAATAAAGTTATTATCTTGTGCTAGTTCCATATGAGAATTCTTAATTAAGAGATTTCCGTATTGCCTTGACTTTTCTATTGTCTGTTCCTTATTTTTATTCACATTAGCTATACAAGTCAGTACCACAATATTCTCTTGATTTTTGCTGTTCTTTCTATTACTGTAAGTTTTTTCTCTCTCTCTAGAATAATATCTTCTTTTTTCCCCAATAAAATTTCCTTTCATAGAAAAAAATTCAAAAGCTGTGGTAAGGACAGTATCCATTTTGAAGAAGTTTTTAGTATCAAAACCAGAAAAAAACCAATGTTAAGTAATAAAAGAATAGTTTTATTTATATGTTTTATTTTATTTATATTATTTATAATATAACTTTCAAATTAAGATTTTTTATTAACGATTTCCTTTTATTTTTATTTTGACAGCAATCCTATTATGTTGCAGAATAATGAAAGCTTTTCATTCTGCTCATTCTGATGAGCTCAAGGTTGTACATAAATAAGAAAATACTTTCGTTAGTTTTGTTGGTGTCCTTCTCAAACATTACTTGAAAGGATTCAAGTGTTTCCTCTGTTTTCTCTGATCTATGACTCCACGGTCTCCGTAACACTGAGCTACCAGCACCATATGTCTTATTTCTGTGCAGCAGTCTTCAGATATGATTTCAGAAAAAAGCACTGTGGAGGCAGCTATCACAACCTACACAGAAAAGTATGGTTTTACAGTGGGATTCAGCAAGCAAAACTGTGAATATCTGGGAGGGAAGAGGTGAGAAATTGCACAGCTGAAATCCACCCTGCCCAGAGGCAAGGCAGGCACCCAGGCTGAGGGTGCTCAGCAAGAAGTGAAGAGCTCTTTACAAGCTGAAGGTGATAGAATAGAGGGGACAATCAGAGATGTAAGAGTAAGTGACTGTAGGCAGGAAAGAAATTATGTGTGTGCCCAGTACTTCTCACTGTTTGCAATGGTGACAGGCCCTTATGTCACTTCTCTGCACGTCATGATCAGTTTTTTAGTATGGCCGGCCATATCATACAACTTTCCCACAAGACAGATGCCCGACTTATGTGAATGTTTGGTGTCATTTATTTGGCCCTGTTTTTCTATTGAATACAGAACATGGGTCCTCTGAAGTCTTTCTCATTTATCCATGTAGAATCTTTTGTTATCTGATGTCAGTTTTTGGATTCTGTACTATATAACCTCCTTTATTAATCAAGTGAGCGGATGTTCTCCCACATTGCCTGTTTCCATGCAAAGAGAATGAAGGACATAAGGAGACATTTTCCTCTGCGAAGGCAGTTCAGCATGATCCCTTGCAGCACAGAGATGCCTGCTAGGAGAAACACCTGTCACCACTGAAATCAATGGCAATTTTGGCATTTTCTTCCATGGATGTGGTGTGGACTTCACTGGAGTTTGGTCCAAAAGTTAATTGGCATCCCTAGCCATTAGGCTGATTAATTTATGTGGCTCAGATAAATGCCAAAGCCAGTAAGAGACAAAATCTCCTTTGCAGCTTAACCAAAGAGCAAACTATAACTGTTACTCATAAACACACTTAGTGGTCCTCATGGAGACACCGTCCTTGTACTGGATGGGAAGCCAGCACCCATTTACTTTGTGGAACTGGAGATAGGGCCAGAATTTAACCCTAAGCTGCCTTTGCTGACCATATTGTTTACTCCCTTATGGCACTTCACTGTGCAGTCCTAATCTCTATGCATGTTATCAGATATTCAGTGCACTGATATACAAATTGCTTAATCTTCCTTCAATTTAGTTGTTAGCATCATCAGTCTCTCATGTCTGTGCAGATCACTCATTTCAATTTCCCAGTGTGCTTTTAGTAATCAGGTACACATTTGTTTCATCTACTGCTAACCAAAACATTAATGCATCTGTACCTCAATCTCTACAAGACCTCTTGGGGAATTTCAACTTATTTATTTATTTGGTGAGTATAAGACTTCTTTAAAGGTACTGAAAGGGAAGAACTAAGAACACAGGACTTCTAGCATTACACCTCGCAAGTGCCAGACATGTTCCAGTCTATACTGAAAATATTTTTCCATTTCAAACTGAGCCTGTCAGAGCTGAATGGGATGTTTACACAAGTGCTCCTGCTAAGAAATTGTTGGGAAGAGTCTTCTTCAGATTCCTTTGAATGTTCACTGTAATTCACTGCAAGAAACATGGCTGTCAACTACCTGTACTAGCATGAAATTTGTAGTTTATTACCTATGCCAGAACCATAGCTGACAGAATCACAACCAGCTAAAGGAGGCATTTTATTTGCTCCTCTTTTAAAGGTCTTGCATTGAATTTCCATGTTGCCCTGCATCTGGAAGCAAAGGGGAATTCCTCATGAGGAGAGGTGTTGGAAGGATGGTGCTAACCAGCAAGGCACATCATGTTTCTGCTACACAGCCTTATGACTAAAGTGTAGCAGGCCTTGTGTTGGCTTAACTGCCCCCCGGGAATTGGCACAGAAACCACAGATAACATAGAATTTTTTAACAATTATATAAGAAATAATACAATAGAGAACAGTATGCTGTCCAGAGAGAAAAATGTGTAATTCACGTCTGGGACACTAAATCAATATTTAGCAAGAAATATCAGAAAACAACAACAAGAACCAGGTTGCAAATTGAAACTATTTGAGACTTGATTTTGGTGTTAATTTTGCTGGTTTCAACATCATGTTTCTAATATACATTCACTCCTGCCCAACTAAAAACCAGCTGATCTCTCCTTTATCTACATTTAAGAGTTCTCTTACTTCTCATGGGTGCTTTCCATTCTTCATATGCTAACTGTGTTTAGTGCACCCTACTGATCTTTGCAATGTAACATAACCCTTCTTATGTCTTTTTCATAAATGCCTGAAAATACCTTGGTCTGTATTTGCTGCAAGGTCTTATCAGATGGGGATTTTGGGAAAGTTTGAGATTCATTCATTTTTGTAGCCCAGCCAAACATCTAGTCTTTCCACATACATTATTTTCAGGTGTACGGGCATGGTTAGAAAAGGAACTAAAATTTGCACACATGCTTATTTGCAAATACCACCTGTACAAACCCTAGTAATATAAAATTGATGGGGCTAAGTACAGGGGGAAACTTGTTACTGTGACAGCGTATATATATATATCTTATAATAATGAAAGTATGGTTCAGCTAACATTGGTTTCCATAGAAGTTTCTTTATTACAGCTATTACTTTTCTCAGAAGATAAACTGAAGCAATTTGTAAAGAAGGGAGTTTTTAATGACATTCTGAATGCCGCTTTCAACACACTCTTCAGTATGGATTGACACTTGTTTGAGTACTGCATGACTATTTATCTTTTGAGCTACAAGCAGCAGAAGCAAAAAGAAATAACCAAAGTTTAAATTGAACTGGGTACTTGAAAGACACTATTTATGAAGAAACAACATATTTGAACTACGTTAATCTTCTTAAGTAAGACAGAGACATCTAAGAAAAGTGTAAACTTACTTGTTTTAGGTGGTTCTTTAGGCTGAAATGGACTTTCCTCTGTGAACTTACAGAAGAGGACAGGCTGGCATTCTCCTCAACAGCCCTGATAAGGCAGAAGGCAAAGTCCTACTTTCCTTCAGTAATAAGTTGTTCCTTCTCTGATACCTCCTTAAATAAGAAACTTGCTTATAGAAAACATGATGCGACAGGAAAATCCCTGGAAGCACTAGTGCCACATGCCAGTTGCCTGTTAGCGATATAAATATACATTTGTCTTCTGCTGATAAGCACACTGAAATCTGTCAGAGTATATTGTCACTTCCTTTTAATTACAGATAGAAATCCAGCATTTTGTGATACTGCAACTGAGCCTGATTACTCAGCCTGAGAAACTGAGCCATTGCCATACTGAGGACTGGGAAATGTTTGTCAAACTGAGCAGAGCTGAAATTGGAACAAAATTTCTGGGCATTGTTTGAACAATAGCTCCTTTCCCTTTAAATCTCAGGGCACAGTAAATGTCACAGATTGCTGATAAACATTTTTTCCCTACCAATTTTATTCGTGCCTTAAAGGTTTTCTGAAAGATTGTTTCTGGCAGAATGCATGCCTAAAACTGTAAAACTTCCAGGGTAAATAGTTTCCTGCAACAATAACTCTTCATGGATCACTATGGGCTTTTATGCTCATGTTTGTAAATCTAATATTGAGAAAATTACTCTCTGGCCACTATTTCCCTTTTCCCTTCACAGCCCCTTTAGCTGTCTTCAAACTATATGTTTATGAATATCTGAGTAAGAAAGAAGGGAAATTACATCTGCAATTAAAAGTTACTACGAACATTTTTTAGAAAAAGATCTCTAGTTGTTTATTTCTTAGACCCAATTCATAAGTTTTTAGTGACTCCATTTTTCACAATGAACATTTTAACAATTAAACACTCCAAATATATGATATCAAACATCACAGTAGAGTTGCATCTTCCAAAAGCCCGATGCATAATGCTTTTGTATTTGTGTCAGTTGTCATTTCACATATTTCCATTTGTCTGTAATGCCACAAAAACTGTATGAATATCAAGCCCTACTTTTTCAAGAATATGCAATACACAAGAATCCTTACACAGAGATGCCACAGGATTTCTCAGAAGATAGAAAGGATATCATAGTGAAGAACACAATTGTTGGGTGTTAGAAAGCATGTGGGATATCTTAAATCCATTAAATAAATGTCATAATAGATCTGAGAATGACAAAATGAAATTATGTGACTGATTTTAGTGAAAGATTTTGGCAACAAAGGTATGCAGATGCTGACATTTTTGGAATAAAGGGTTAGGAGCTATTCCTGAGCCATACTACTATAAAACAGAAAGGAGAATCTGTAATAAAATTTTACGTAGAAACATAGAAGATAAAATTAGCTACATTTTGACTTGAGGGTCAGTGAAGAAGTCAATGTCTCTATATGACACCCCAGGCTCCAGTTTTTGTTGGTACAAAAGAAATAAGACTCCACTGAAGCCAAACCACTGTCAGTTATGTAAGGTTGGCTGAAAGATCAGACTTAGAAAGACAGTTTTAACCAGAGTAAATTAGCATGTCAAATTGACCTCAGTGGATATCTACAGTTTTATTCTATATGGAGCTTTGATAACACTTAACATTGAATTACATGGCAGTGTGATATACCTATATGAACTTTCATTTAGCTGCATCTAATATATGTTTTGCATGACTCCACTACACCAGACTGGTTGTACAATGCCAGCCTAAAGGCTGCTTTTCCTCTCCACAGCAGCTTAAACTAGAAAGGGTTTATTAATCAAGTTGCCCCTAGAAAGCAGTGCAACATGCTTTGTTTTGTCATTTGGGAGATTCTCCAAACAGGAATATAAACTAGTAGAAGAATATCCAACATGAAAACAAAATATGTAGCTTATCTTGTGAACATAATATGTAATGTATTATCTTAGTAAAACTAAGCAGCCCTACCAGGATCACAGTGCAGTATGCACTGCACTGCGCTCATCATTTTTAGTGGACTTGTCCCTGGAATTTATAGGTTGTGAGGACCACAGACAGTTATTTACTACTTACTTTAATCTCCTGTTGTGTGTCCAGGCTTCCAGGCATATACAACACAAAACTCTTGGACTGTACTTCCGAAAATTCTCCACAAGAAATAACATTGTTTAGTCCCATAAATATCAGTTTAGTACTAAGTCCAAAGGCGTTAAACAGGGATTCTCAGCATGGAGAGTTTTGTTTGGTTTTGGTTTGGAATTTGTGTAGTCTAAATAATTTTGAAACTTCTTACAAAATCAATCTGGTGACAAAATTAGGTCTGTCATATGTCAGCTGTGTTAATAGAAAATTACAGTAGTTAAGAACTCTTGTATGTGCCTTTTTGCTAAAAATCAATTATACTGAAGTCTAATTCTGAGATTGTGGATTTTTATGCAATGGCTATGCATTTTTTCCAGTCACTCAACTTTCACTATTTAGAAAATCAAAGTACCTTTATAACATCCATCGCTTCCAAGGAGTGATGGACACTCGGAACTGTGCTCAGTTTCAGGGGACTTATATGGGTGAGCAAGACAAAGGCTCTTCTTTGACTGTGCAGTCTATCCTATGGTCAATGTACAGGTCAATAGACAAAAAATAACTGTCTACAGAAAGAGAAGGAGGACAAAGTTATAGTAGAAGGAGGTATGCTTCAGTCTGTGTGAAGCAGAAGATATCACACAGTGGTGAGAAAACCTCTGAGGAAATAGCCTATATTCCAGAGCTATCCAGTGCTTGCAACCACTGCCAGTTTAGGCTTTGGTTTAAGTATAAGAAATTACACTTCTCCACACTGTAGAAGTAGTCTATATGACTAGCAGAAGATAAATTCATTAAGGAAATAAATCTGTCATGTCAAGCAGAGATGGCTGCTTCTAAACTTCAAGGCACAGCACCCCATGATCCATGAAGTGTTGTCACTGATGACGTGGCAATTGCTCAACTCAACTAGACTTCTTCCATCACCAAAACTAGTTCAACTATAGCAACCCCACACCACACTGTATAGATGTACTAGCTCTTATTATTCTAAACTGACTGGGGATTAAAAGGTGTTTTGGAGGAAATTGGCTTTTGACATTTAACTACTGATCACATTGGCTTACACTGTCTAGTTCTTCATCATATTCATCATATTCTCTTTTCTTCAGACCTTAAATTCTGTCTAAACTAACATTAAATGTTCCCTTAATAAAGCTCAGGCTCATTTCAAAATAAACCATAAGAAGTTGTTAGAAAATTCATAAATATAAGTCTTTCCTCAGCTATATGTCCAACATGGCACACATTCTATAGCTATGTCCAGCTTATCTAACATGACATATGTTGTCGAAGACAGACAGCTGGGTTTCTGAACTGGAATTTAGTTATGTAAATACAACTAAACTACTGATTAAAACAAAGTTTCAGTGTTATTAATGTTTCCAAAAACAGAAATTTGCTTTGAGTCTTTTGCTTTTTTAAACATCTGGAATCCAAGGAATAATTATCTTAATTAAGATGTATGAAGAATTGTTGTCTATTTGGTATTTGCATATTTAGCAATTTAAGAAATGTTCATTTCATTGTCAGGTGTGTACCTCCATTACGTTAATTTTTAACTTTTCCCATTGTAATATGGAACACTTCTGTTTTTCTGAGTATCTTTTAAAATGCAAAAAAAATGATCTAAGATTGAATAACGATGAAAGGTACATCTTGTCAATTTCTATGGTGAGAAACAGAGATTAAAAAAAGAGGCTCAGGGAGAAGAAAAGAAAATAAAGTATACTTAGTAAGGAATCTCACTGATCACTGTCAGCTGCAGGATAGTGTCATGACTTTCTCTTCAGTATAACAGAGAAGGCCCAATTAAAGATTGTTTTCTCTGTTTCTCATGGACAGGAACTAACAAATGGGTATTGTGCAAGGTTTCCTGCTAAATCAACTTTCATCTTGGTGTCCAGTTCTATTTGCCACCATTCCCAGCAGTGTGAAAATGCTAAAAATCACAAGTGTAGATATAAAATCAACCCTCTTTTCTAAAAGCTTATCAAGTGTTTTTGCTTTCAAAGCCTACGAAGAGCTTTTCATGGAAGTTCATAATGAATGTTTCAAATAAACTTTTACTACAAAATAGTAATTCAACAAAACCCATGTAACTACGAGTAGTTTCAAAAGATATTAACAAGTTTCAGTAGCTTGAGTTTCAATAGCTTGATTCCAACACTGCAGAGTATGGAATAGCAAACTGAATGATGGTCTGCTTCTTGGAGGTGGTTGACTTTGGTTACAAGAAATTAACATTTACTTTGTCTAGTATGATATCACTATGCAGAAAACCAAAGATGACCTAATCTGTTGTGTTGTCTTATTTCTAGAAACAGTGGTGTTAGGCTAAATCTTTCAAAAATCAATAAAGAAAAAAAGGTTTAATTTTGCTTTAATTAGACTAACCAAATGCACTTCATCAAGAGTTTTAAAGGATGAATGAAGACGTATTTTAAAGCCTTCTATATAATAGTCCCAAATAAAACATAGTTTAAATACTTATTGAAACTTAAAAATATCCCTGTAATTTCACAGATGATAATATTTTGCATTTGCAAGTGATTTTTGTTCACAAGAAGAAACCATTTCGATGGATTCATAATCAGTCAGAATATAGGGAATTTCTGCAAAAAACGGCCTAATTTTGGGATGCCTAACCTACTATTGTATCATTTTCAACATAAATTATTGAATCAAAAAAACTCCCAAAACCAAAGAGCTCCAAAGTATCTTCTTAAACTTTTTATCGGATGGCATTTTACACTTGAATTAATCAAAGATGTGTGGCATTGACCAGGAAAGACACCATACTTACCTTCATAAAGCTTCCTTTAAATAAACACTGATAGCCTTAATCTTAGCAATGGTGTTGAGCCATGAGGCTTTTATTTTCAAGCAGTCTGTGAAACAAAACATCCGTTTACTTTCACTCATAATTGCTAATTATATTTATTACTAATTAATTTTTCCTTCACAGATGGCTTGTGAGGAAGAACTTCAGGTCAAAATACATTTACAAGTCTTATTTTTCACTGACCTGTCTTTAACTAACTTCTTCTCCCATCTGCAATCCAAATAAACATGTTTTTTTGGTAATTTGTTTTAGAATATTCACCTTTAATCTCAACTATATCACAATATAATGTGTATCACCATAGGCACTAAGTATGTCAAGATCTCTAGTGTAATTTCACATCAAGCCTGAATAGTAAAGGAAATTTCTACATTTATTATCAGGAGCTGACACAGAGAGAGGCTCAGGATTTATTTTATTAAGAGATTTGGGATTAGACATTTAGAGTTCCTTGCTGCTGAAGGAAAACCAGGACCCAAAGGCAGTGGTTGCCCAGGCTTCATATATCAAGCATAAGGATTTCTGTGAGTTTTAGGTACTTCTAAGACCGTATCACTCACTGTAGACAGAAGAAAAAGGTACAGAGAGACAATCCAGTTCCAGATTTAGAAAACTAAAGCCCATCTGAGTTCTGACTCAGCAGCAAAATCCTTCATAGCATCTAGCTTTAAGCCAACATCTTGTCTACTTTCTGTGTCAGAGCAGAGATTGAATGCTTGTTTGTAACAGTCCACATCCTCACACTGACCATTAGCTGTCAAATACTATGGGATTGGGCCCTTGCAAGGCTATTAATTGCCCTTCAAGACATAATCCATATAACCTAATACACAGTCATTGTTTTGATATGTTGGCTGCTATGCAGTGACTAGCACAACATTGTATTTTATAAAATATCTTTCTGAAAATTCATATGAACCTTGTTAGTCTTCAGGGGAATACAGATGAAAAAATACAGCAAAATAAAATGAGCACAACAGTTTGAAATAAGTTAAATCTTATGATAACAAAACAAAACTGTTCTCTTGAATAGCAAGCAGTGAATTTGTGTGATACATCAGTGTTAAATTGTATGGTACATAGAAATTTCTAATATTTCAAAGTAAAAAGCATTCTGGATTGGCTATCTTTCAGTTGTCCTTGAAAATATGTATTTCAGTTTCTGATGTCAAGGAAAGGCTATCCAATTATCAGAAGATTTTAGCCAAGACAAGATGGTTAAAAAGGCTTTCCAGATATGGTAAAATCTTCCCTAAAGTGTGAACAGTTCCCTGTGGTCTTCAATCAGTCAAACTGCATATGGAAGACCCTTCCACCTACCTCCTTGGGAATGGTACAGGGGGAGCTCCAGCAGCCCCACAGGTACTGGGTTTTTAAAGGTGGTTCTTAAACTGTGGTAAAGGAAGGGTTCCTCATCCTTGAAAAATATTTCCCTGGGGCTAAAGATTCTGTAAGTGAAACGAAACAAAGCAGAAATATTCAGACTGGGGAGATTTTTTGGTCTTTTTCCTCTGCAGTTGATAGCAACACCATCTGCTCAAGGATTTTCTGTAAGTAGACTAAGTTCATTGAATAAACTTCACTCCAGATTGTTTGCTCCACTCTATATAGCAATCTACAATTGTTGATTAATTAAAGTGCACAGTTCCCCAGTGAGAAAGGTATGCACTGTTATTCCAGATGGGGAAACTAAGGAATTGAACATTTATCTGATCTATGAAAATTAACTGGAGAATTCAGTTTTAAATAGTAGACCACTGGAGCAACCTTTTCTCATCATTACAGCAGCTCGAACAATTCTGTAATACGATTTCTTTTTTTTTTTTTTTTTTTTTGAGCAGCAAGAATTCGGAGAAGGAACTGTACTAAAACACTATTTCACATACCTGCAGAAGCACATGCAACTGCTAGTGATAATTAATGAAAAGTATGCATTGTGGTCTGCTGTTGGACTGCTTTGCCTAGTTTATATCCTGAAATTTCGTAAGTCAGGGATTTCTTTGACTGGGTGAGTTACAAAGTGGGAAATTGTAGTTGGATCTTGAGAACACATACCAGATGACCTCAACTACTGCATTTATCCTTCTGCCTGGAAATTATTAAATAAATATGAATGTGATGTTAAAACTGAACTCAACACATCCCTCACTCCTCAAAATAAAAGGCAGGTCTGAAATAAAGGATTAAAAGAATTAAATTATTAACCTAGTGCCTGCCCAACAACAATGAAATACAGGAGTGAAAATTGTTACATAGGACAAAAAATAGGCTAACAAATGAAGTCTGACAATCCAGAAGACCTCCAAAATTAAGGCAATTGCATGCTATTGCCACAGAAGAAGTAGAAAATAATTGCATATTTCTTATTTTCAGATTATTTGTACAGAGATTTTTTTGTTGTTGTTGTGCTCTGTGGGCAGTTTGGGTATGTACAGCTCTGTAAAACTGCATTTGGATTAACATGGACAATTTAGCATTTATAGGATTTAAAAAATATTAAAGGTTACAATCACTACACCCCTAAACTTACACGGTAGTTTGAACAAGGATAGTTGTATGACAATATTTCAGGAAGGAAAAGATATTACTGAGAAGAAGCTTTGGGCTTTGAGAGTTGTGGAGAAATGTTCTTGACAGTGAAAAGGCAAGTCCCACAGCATGGCTGAGTTTTACAGAATGCCTGCCATCAGGAGAAGATGCAGACAGAGTAAAGTACATACTGACTTATGTTGTGTTTGCCAGAGATCTTGCTGTCACTCTTGACCATGGGTTGTCATTCATACGAAAGGAGCTCAGCAGGATCAGCATAGGAAATAGAAACTCAAATCTCTCTCGTGCATTAGCAACATAATTAAATTAGGAAGACATACTGTGTAGGGATAAAGATGAATGGTTTAAAGTGAGAAATTAAATATGTGTAAAGTAGAGCTGTGGTGCCAGGGCAAGACAAGATGATGGTTAGGTGAGATAGGAGTATAACATCTCCTAGTGGAATCATTTGGTCCTGATACCTTCAGTTTTATATAGACAAACTTGGAGATAAAACAATAAATAACTCAGGCAATGTGTTATGAGACATATGTCACGAGACAGTATGTTTGAATTGTGACTTTCAAGTCCAGGAGAAACACTACCAAATTAAGAAGAAAACTGCAAAACACACCTGAGCAAAGACATCAGAAAGTGAAGAGCATTATTTTGTAAGTTTGCCACAGGCCTTTGCTGCAATGCTATTTTTTCCATTGCTTCAGCTCCTTGTGACATATGATATTAATTGATA
Organism: Cephalopterus ornatus; assembly: GCA_013396775.1. Lineage (NCBI taxonomy): Eukaryota > Metazoa > Chordata > Aves > Passeriformes > Cotingidae > Cephalopterus > Cephalopterus ornatus. The sequence goes on from VZRE01013350.1 coordinate 24,483, forward strand.
TTAATTGATCATATTCTCTTTTCATGATTAATGGGCAGTTACAGCTCTGACAAGTTAATTCTGCATTAACTGGAGGTTTTTTAATTTTATTTTAACATTTTCTTCTGTAACAGAGACTTTAGTACTAAATTTAACATGTCCTATTCATCTCACATCAATAAAATTATCACTTCTTGCATCAGCAATTTCAACTGGCCACTGCTGCATGAAAATCAATGCTAACAACTGGTGAAATGCCGAGTAAACCAAACAGTATTTGCAGTGTCATTTTTACATTGTAATAGCCTTTCCACAAATGTACAATACCCTTGACAAACAAGTATGTCAGGCTAAATTCTGATCATACTAATTGTAGTGTAGATCCAAACTGAATTACTTTAATGAGCTGAAGAGCAAATTTGCCTTTTACCATATATGTAGGTTACTGGCCTCATTCCGTGTAAGATGCTAATGCTGGTTGGTGAGGCTATCAGTTGTGGGAAAAAATGAGAAGGGCGAAGTTACTTCACGATTGTTCTGAAATGGTGGAAAGAAAAGAATATTTATGAGAACATATTTTTTATTAAAACTGAAGACCTGATGGAGATATGAATTACCTAGAATGGAGAGGGACCTTAACAAGGCAGTATGTTTCATGCAGTGTAATGTTTTCAGGGGCTGGTTTTGCTAAGTTTGATAGCAGTCTAATAAAGAAACTCAAGTTTCTGTCCCAAAGATATTGCAGTCCAAGTAGTGATAAAGAAATTAATACAGTGATGAAAAAGATGAAGAAAAATAATACTGAATGCTTTATTTATAAGTAAAAACATTAAAAATATATTTTGATAAACAGATGTTAAGATTTTCTTCATGTTAGATTTCTATTCATCATGGAGGAAGGGGTATGTATGTAATTTCTTTTTGTAAGAGAATGGACACCCTTGCCCAGTATTTCCCCCTGTACTAAGACCATTAATCCCAAAACTTCCTAACAAAGTAATATATTTGGCCTATTTTGTAGGACAGAGATGGACCATTTGAAAATTCTATCTCTCAGAAATTGGTGCTGACACACACACATACACACACACACACACACTCTGAGTCTTTCTTCAGAGAATACAGCTTCATTTTTCACATTATGTGCTCTTTCCATAGCATTTTGTTTTTCACTTTGTGCTGCCCCATCGATCCAGAATTTTAGTCTTTTTTTGTAAGTAGTCCCATTATTTTGCTTATAAAGTATTGCAATTTCCATGCAGCAAAATGTTTTGTACATCTCTGTGTTGTTACCACGCTACTTCACTGTAAGCTGTTTTACTTATCACTGTTGACAAAAGCACCCAGCTTCTTGTACATACATAATTAAAGCCTTAAATGTTTTCTGAATATCTGTCTGAAATATATTACTTCTAATTAAAAAATATCCTGCAGATTTAATGTTGAGACTAATGCTGTAAAGAAACATTGAACTATCTTTCTTAGTGGTTTGGTAGTCTAGGCAGATGGCCAGTCTGATCTGCATGTTATACCTACTCTGACTGTATTTTTTTTTGAAGTGTGGTATAGCTTTTAGAATGATGCTAAAGACAGTAAGTTTTCCTAGAAGTGGTTTTCGGTAAACTGCATAAAAGAGTTTGGCGAAACAATCACCTGAAGAAAAGTACAAAGAT
>VZRE01013350.1:26176-49189 GCA_013396775.1 Cephalopterus ornatus
TGGTTCGTTGATAATGGCATCACACTGTACTGTATTTATCTCCCAGCTGCTCATCATGTTTCTGTGCCTGTAACTTCAGTCTAGTGCTGGATTGTTAACACCCTGACTCATTATATGCAATAGAGTGTGGTTCTTCCTTGGATCTTTCAGGACTGTAATGACTTAATGATGGTATCATACAGCAGAACAACCACTTCCTTTGTAATCCTCTTGTCTGCTGTGGACCGCAATGTAAATCTGGAGAAAGAGAGCTTAACTGCCCACATCGTGCCATTTAAATTGAAAGTAGTGGTGTCAATATACTAAAAAAAAAAAAAATGCAGGGTAGATTCTAGGATCTTAGTTACTAAATGCTAGCAAACATGCACAGAAGGAAGGAACTGGCTGGAAGGATTAGACCCCTTTCCTGCTCTTGCTTTGTGATAGAAACAGTAAAGAGCAAAACTGGTTGGGTAATGAACAGTCTCTCTGATTTACAGTCCTGCTGTATTCATGAGTACTTTACAAATTTTTGGTTTTGTGCCAGCATTCTACGGTGGTTCAGCATTAGTTTTTTCTCTCTGTTGCTTTCCCTCCTCATGCATCCTTGGAGAGCTGACTCACCTTCTCTGCCAGGACTGTGCTCAGCTGCCTAAGCCTGGTTCTCTTGGACTTCTCTTACAAAATAGTCTCCATTTCTTGAATCTTTCTTGAGGTTCATCTCTGTACCTGATCCTGTCTGAACTTACTTACTTCCTAGCCTGTAATATCTTGAGTCATCAGCAATATTGCCGTTCTTTAACAGATAGTTCAGCTATTAGGGCTGTTTGACCTAATAGCTGAAATTCTATCTTCCACACACTGATACTGTACTGCAAGGAAACAAATGTTCGATGCCTCTCTCCATCATCAGAATAGGATTTTTTTCTCATTCGTGTCTGAAACAAACCCTCCTTTGGGTTTTTAGTGAATTGCCTTAAGTTCCTCTTTCTCTGTAATATTATATTCCTTAGTGGTTGAAAACCGGAAGCAAAAATAGCTAGATTTTATTAAAGTAATCTACATCACACCTTAAAAACTTGTGGTAAAAAACAGGGTACATATTCTTGGGACTGATGTAATTTCAAATTGCCAGACATTTGCTCTGCTAGGAATACAGATAACTTGGATCAGTATTTGAAACTTTGAATACTATGGAGTCCCTTCTGAAGCCTTGAGAAAAGTATCAATTACTCAACACAGATACCTATAATATTTTTCCTGTCCCAACAGGGAACTGCTACTGCAGTGATTTCTAGAAAAAGTTACTTTCTTAACTATCTAGTTCTACAGTTCCTTCTTCTAAATAGTTTCCATTAATGCCCTTGTATGTGCAGCTGACAAAGAAATACAAGTGTTTCTATGTGCTTAGAGCATGCATGAGCTTCTTTTCCTCAGTCTGTCCTCCATATCTTTAAGTAACTCTTTGTCTTTCATTAAAGTTCCCCTATGCTACCAACTATAGAAACAAGAATGACTGACTGACCATTACCAAGGTATTCAAGCCAGTTCAGTAAAAAGATTCATCCGGTAGCATTGTCCTTCAAAGCAGAGCACCATGGGAGGGCTGAACAGCAAACTAAGTACGGTGCTGGAGAGGAGTCATGAAAAGAAGGTATCCAGGGAATTGAGAGCTGGAAGGAGGAGGGAGGAGGGGAACAAAACCCAAACCCTGAAATAAAACATCTGATTTGAAGAAAAGCAAATTAATGAGGAAAGCAGAAAGAAAGGGGGAAGGGAAAACGATGGAGAGGCTTTGCATGGATGTGGCATTTCCAACCCGACTGCAGTTGGCAAAGACAAGGTGGCAGGAGGACAGGGACATGATGAGACCTGCTCACAGAGCACTGGCAGAAGAGCAGCACCATTGCTTGAAGCGTTATGCTCTCCTGTCTCAATGTGAGAACCCAGTTTTTAAAAAAAGATATACTTGTATGATATATAAAAAAAACTTCATACGATGTATATTTTTATATATACTTCAATTGATACTCAAAAAATATATGTACGGAGGGGTAAGGTTGTAAAACCATTTCTCAGAGGGTATAAACTGCTCAATTCATTTATACTGAGTTAATATCCAGGCAATACTGCCCTTGCTTTTAGATAATCAACCGTGTGTTTACTTTTCATAACTGCCAAGGACACGGGAGGAAATAGTTACGTACCCCTTTTCACATAATACTACAACCTGTTCTCAAATAATTAAGCAGAGTACAGCTGGGCTGAAATGTTGTTTGAGTTGGACATGGAGCAGATGATGATGCTCTCCCACAAGCAGTCATCTGACAAAACTAATGTCAGCTTCAGTACTCCTTGCTCTGTTTTTCCCTGCTTCTTTGAAGCTGAAGGTATATCAAACTTCCTGAATTTGAGGAACAAAAGAGACTTAAGTTGAGAGTATTTAAATGGTGTCATTGTTTTTTTTCCCAATGTGGAAATATATGAAAGTTTATAAAATGTTTAATAACAAAGAATGAAAGTTTGTAATGAGAGAAAGCAGTTGGCAGGCTGAAAAAATCTTTTCTGAGGAGAAACTTATGCAACATGTTCATCCATGCCTTTAATTTTGCATTCAGTCACCAAAAATTATATCTGCAATATACTTAGTATACATGTACAAAACAGTGGCTGTGAAACAAGGTAAAAAGCGTGGGAATTAATTAATCTGAGAAAATAACAAGACTCTAGGTGGATCAGAGAACCTGGGCAAGGGCTGAGCAACCAGCTCAGGCATAGCTACACTGGCAGGGGAGCTGATGAGGGGCTGCCTGGCCTGAACACTTACTCTGGATGTGGACAGAGCCTTATCCCAGACACCCAGGCTTGTCAAAAATGAAGGTGTTTTAAAGGACTGATCTTTTTTCCTTCCTTTATGACATCCAAGGTGCTCACTTCCAGTGGGACTCTCACCTTTGCCTCTCTCTCAACCCTTGCAACTGTAGCCTTTACCCCCCAAACTGGTGGCACATTGTCCTTGTGCCACACTGCCTGGCTAAACACTCAGCTTGGTGCTCAGCAGTCAGTGTATGAATATGAAATCAGGTTTATCATTGAGTTGCCTTGAAATATTGCTTTACCTTCTTATTATTGAAGCTCTACTGCCTGTAATCTGCTGAAGCTGATTTTGTAAACTGGTTCTTGAGTAACGAAAACAATACTTAAAGCAGCAGGCCCATTTCTATTGAAAATAAGGTATTTCTAGATTAAGGTTGCTATTTTTCCCTAGGTCTGAGGGATGTTCATAGTCATCAAAGATTGAAGGGGGCTAAGAAACTGTGAAGATTTTACTCTTTTGTGTTTTTCTCAAATATTTAGGTAAAGAAAAACAAATTCTTCCTGTGTACAGAAATGACAGGCAGCATTGGCACTACTCTCAGACTTCTTAACACAAAATGGAACAGAGATGCAGTTAATATTTGTTAATAAACAGCTTGTAATTATTTGCATCCACAGTACAGTGCAATCACTAACATTATTAGTGTGGATGTTAGGAAATGTGGGAAAATGGAGGTTATTCACTCCTAATTTTAGCACTATAATGAATACCTAACTCCTCAAATGAAATTACCCACTCTGTATTTATCATTACACCACTCATTAATATGGTGATAATTAACCCTATGTAGAGTTTCACAGCCTGAGGAACTATAATAATTAATATACTAACAGGTTTTATGTCATTACTCATGCTAGTGTATTTGACTTAGGACTGTTCCCTGATTGTTTTATAAAACCAAATATGCCACTGCACTAATCAGCAGTCAAGACTGAAGTTACTCAGTCATATATGCAGAATAGCTGGAAAAGGTCTGTTACAAATGTAAGTACTTCAAAATGTGCTGTGGGGTTTGTTTATTCATTCTTTTACCACAGTGTCTGTATCTTTCTGTTGGCATCTTTATTTATTTCTTTTTCAAAACAGCCTTAGCTTTCATATTGTTGTCATATTTATTGATTCTGTCACAGAGAAGAATTTTCTACACCTTTCTTTTTCCCAAAAAAATTGCTGATTTGAACAAATAAAGTAAGTTAATTGTTTCCAATGTTTTCTATTCTCCCGTCAGAAACTGTTGAGTTTAAATTTTTCTTCAGAACTGTTAAACTACATGCTGAGCAAAACATCATAAGTGGATTCATGACTGTCTCTCTCCAAGGTCCACTGGATTTTGACATTTCTCAGGGGATATCAGAGCTATCCAGGAATGAGAAACAGCATTGGAGAGACATCAAGAAGATTCAGAAGTTGAGCTGATTCAAATCTCACCCTGTCAGACCTCAAGTAAGTTACCCTGCTGACAAGTGGCAGAGGTCAGAGACAGATGCAATTCTGATTTGTGTAAATCAAATGTAAATTTTAGTGCCCAGACTTTTATTTCAGACTCTCAAAAGAAAGCAAATGCAAGGTCTGTTTTAATACTGGAAGTTTCCTGTTGTTTGGGAATAGGTAGATGAGGGATATATTTGCATACTTACTAGAGATACCTAAGTCCTAATGAGATAGCAGGTACCTTCACTTCTGAGAGAAAATTATAGCATTCCTTCTAGAGCAAGAAAAGGTTCTTTTCAGGCTTGCTGGAAATCTTCAGCTCTTAAGAAAAAAAAAATCAAACCAGATCTCCAAAAGTTCAGTTGTAAGCTGTATGGCTCAATTTTGTTAAGAAACAGTTTACCTATGCCTCACAGGGGCACCCATTCAGGTATCTAATGTCATAACTCACTTTACAGGCCAAAAAACTGCCAGGTTCCCTCTTGACAGAGCCATGTGGGACTCCCAGGTTATGCTGCACCACGGTACATGCAGTCCAACTCAGGCACATAAAAAAGAAAAAGGCATAAGGCATCTACTCATACTTGGAATAGTGCATCCTTGGCACATTTCCAAAAGTTTTATTTTTCTGAATCTTTGTAGAGGTTTGGCTAAACCAGTAATTTTTGGTATGTACTTCTTGACAAATCTTCAACAAATTTAACTGTAAAATTTAGAAAGGGTCATTAGCGATTCCTGGGTTATGACATTCTACCCTTTTCTTATATTTCCATGTTCTGCAGAAACATATTCCATCACATGCAATACAACCACCTCCTTCCTCTCCATTGTCTTCTCCCTGTGTCTGACAGTTCCCAGATCATCTATAGAATTTAAAAAAGTTTATTAAGTTAACAGGAACACACATGCAATTGGAAATAAATGTAAAAGAAGGTGTAAATTCCATTCTCAGTTTTTTGTAGCCTTACTCCATTGAACACAGATTTGGGAAGAAAGGTTGAAAATAAGCCTCAGAATACACAGGGTTAAATGCTGTAACCACAGGTGAGATAGTGATGCCACTTAGTGATCTCCTCACTAAATGTATAATTTAATGGAAGTTTTTAACCAGATAGGATTTAAAATTTTCCATTCTCCAAGAAGAAACAAGAAAGCAAATGATATTTGAACCAGCCACTATACCCAAATCGCGTTCTTATAAAGCTTGACAAAATAAGTTTATCTTGATCTCTCAGTGGAAATATCACATAGCCACCTCTACTGTTAATTTTAAATTAATAATTCCAGTACAAGGGGCCTATTAAAACAGGAAAAAAAAGCACAGTAAAACAAAATGAACTAAACCAAACATACAAACAACTCCCCCAACAACCGTCAACTCCCCAAACAAACAAATAAACAAAAAACAAACACCCCTCCCCCGAAAAACAAAACCAAACAAAAGAAAACAAAAAACCTCACACACACACAAAAACACAGGAAAAAAACCCCCACCCAAACTTGTTGATCAAGTGTAGCATTGGGGATGTTTTTTATCATGCCCCAGCTGACCTGGTTGAGGATATTAAGTATTATTTTTGTTAGCATTGAATAAACAGTGCATCTATGGGAGAAAGCTACTTTGGTTCCCAAATCATTACTATAATTATTACAGCCTGATGATTTTCAAATAGTCTAAATGAATTAGACATACGAGTCTTACAGAAGTTTGGAGAGGTGGATGTCAAATTACCGAGATGCCTCTTTAAGCTTCTGTGACAAAATATTTTTGGTTCCTGAGCCAGGATTCAGACTGCAGGCCAACTGCCAGGCATCATGTTTATGAATAATAACTGAAATCTTCTTCTCTGTATTTGGGGTAGATTTGCCTAGAAATTGTTAAAAGGATAAATAAGGTATTTCTAACTCCACTTTTCAGGATAGAATATGTATGAAATATAATTGTTTGGGGGGTTGGTACTTTTCTTTTTAAACTACCTGACGTATCACAAAAGCAAAGTGAAAAATATGTTTACCAAGTTCCAATCTGTTAGTGTCACAAAATTAGACACCTGAAAAAACCTCTGCCAATCAATAACTTCATCAAGGTCAACAGCATGAGAGACATAAATTAATAGAGAAATTCATACCAGTGACACAAGAAATGAAACCCCACAAGGTGGGGGGAAATAATTGCATCTTTTACAGTGATTGTTTTCAGTGATATAGTGCATTGCATTCACTTAAACAAAGAAAAGGAGAAAATAGGAGCAAAGACCCCATCAGGACATGCTAAAGATAGGACTTACTTGCACAAGATTATTTATGCATACTATTTTCCTGTGTGTCCATTGCAATCTGTAACCACAGATTCATTCATTTTTTAACAAAGTTGCACTTTTATCAAGTTCACATTTGTGTGCTAACAACAAGGGAAACTGAAAAAAGGATCTTGGCATTTTGAGAATATATTTGAAGATTAATTTTTGTTTTTATGTATATTCTGTGGATTCAGAGTAATGAACATTATTCAGTAATTGAAAATAAATAGTAAATATTTAATAAATATTTTTGATTATTTCCCCCCCCCCAGAAACACTAAAAGTTGACAGGAATCAATTTAGGACCCATGTTCTACTTCTGAGCATAATTCTGAAGGAAGCAGGTGGAAGTAAAAATACTGTGCGTGCACTGTAAATGTTTGTGGTGTGAATACATGAGGATTAGAATTCTGCCAAAGCAGCTACGATTTCACTGTGTTTTATAAGTTTGATCCTTAGACTGTGGGTATCAATACATTTTTGTCTTATCTCATTAAGTCAATCCCACTGCTGTGGGGTGAGAAGTGGCAGGGAGAAGAGCAAGGGACCTTAATGAGCCCCTGTGGCCATGTGCCCAGCCCCTCTGTCACATGTGCAGCACGGGCTCCCTTGAATTCTGAGTCATCATTTGGGCTATGAGGGTTTTAGAGTAGAAACAGGTAATTCTGTAACACAACAAATATAAAAAGACAAATAGTGGAATCTGTTATCAGAAATGAGACCTGGCAAATGTACCTGGCAAAGAGAAAGGAGAGGCAATTAATCACTATCAAGCACCACATTCAAAGGTGATGGAAAGAAAACAATAACAGTACCTGGTGCAGTTCTTCATGAGAATCCTAAACAAGTTTGAATTTATTTTGTCATAAATTGAACCCAAAAGAAATCCACTCAAGGTCATTAGTAAATTTCTTCAGAGCCCATGTAAGCACAGATGACATGATAAAGGTTAGTCCACTCTCTAGAAGGCTGCAATTTTGCTGGACATTCTCCCTGGGTGCATATAGGAAAATTCAAGGCTAAGTTAAAAAAATATTCCTGTCAGGGTGACAGGATATAGCTGAATAACTGGGAACCACCTGTCAGACCCAACAATAAGTTCCATATAATCTCACCATGCTTTTTTGTTTTTGTTTTTGTTTTTTTTTAACCTAAATAGTTATCAGCTTTTTTTAAGACCAAACTGAGAGGAGCTTATTCATAAAGTCAACCAACTAAACAGTTTAATAAGGATATGATCTGATTTATAACATACTATATGTAGTCCTTAAACATAATTTGGTTTCCTCTTGCTCTTACAAAAGTGCATTTAAGAGTTAAAAACAGGCCTATTGGCTATACGCCTCTGTGTACATTAATATCACATTGCAAGAATCCCATTCTAGAAGACACAGATAAAACTCCCCACCATATGTGCCTTGTTGTTAGTAGAAAAGATTCTTTAAAACGTTTTCCTCCTGCAAAAGAAAATCCACTTAGGGACAGGATTACCTTTCTATTAGGTACTCCACATGCTTTTTAATGCTCTACTAGTCCTGGCTGAGTTCATCTCCATGGAGATTGTTTATTAGAGTTTGGTTCAGTCGTATAGAATTTTTCAAGTTTAACTTATCCATTAGTACCCTTACCAAAAATCATACGACATCACTATTTTGGATACAGTGAGAACCTTTAACTAAAATAATGTGATAGATTTAGGAAAGTCCCACCTATCCTTCCTTTACATAGCCTTTCTATTATGCTACTCTCAAGGCTGTGTTGGGGTTGACCATGGTCCTCCTGCTTGGCAATGGACATCGTATATCTACTGTCAGATTTCATTACAGAAATGCTAATGCTGCCTTACTTTGTGTAGCATGTAGTTCTTAGATCAGCTTTTGACCTTTAACAGAAAGTTCTTCCTTACTGAAAACCCACCCCACTGGCACTGCCATACTCAGTGGGCATATCGTGGGGTTATAGGTTCAGCAGCAGCCTACTCTGGTTCTAAGCTTTGTGGCAATTCGGTCTTGTGCACAGACACACCTAAATGCTCATTTCCCATACGACACACAGTATAAGCAGTTTTCCTCAAACCGTGACTGGAAAAAATGGAGAAAGTTTCTCACTTTTTTTTTACAATAGAATTATGGAGAAGTCTTTAGTATCCAAAGCTTAATGGCTTTGGATACAAACTTCTCTTACTGTAGGAGTACAGTTTTCCAGAGGAGTGCCACAAGCTATGGGGGAATGACGTTTAAAATTATACTGAAACTGGATAAAAATGCATAGAGACAAATGGAGTAAGAAGAGGAGCTCATGTTCTTTCCTGTTCAAAGCTCTGCCCAAAAGGGAGAGATGCACATCTTCTCGTCTGGCTTCTTCTAGCCTTTTGGATCTTGTTTGTTTGTGCCAGTCTGATAGTTATGCTGCCTATTTGAAATATAGGAGCTGGAATGAAGATTCATGCTTTCCTAGTTGGAGACCAGTTCAGGAACAAGAGTGTCCTATTTTGGGCCACTGTACACTGGCCATTGCTTGACTGTTAAAAAAAGAGGTACCAATTGCTGCCTTCTCCATTGCTGAGCACCTGGTTGCAGATCTCCTGAACATCCAGGAGTGCACAAGGGTACCTAACTTTTAGCTTGGTCCTGCATGTACTCACTGTGTATGAACAGTAGACCTTGGCATTTTCTTGTCCAGGCCTTGAGCTTCCTGTATAACCCTCTAAGTGTCTCATTTTTGCTACACTCACAGGCTAATGGTCTGCAATGCTCTAATGCTGCAATAATTATCTTATTTTTAAGTGTTGAATTCTACCACAGGTGTCTGTCTTCACCAGTAGGAAACCAACCCAGAAACGTTTAATTTAAAGTTCTGAGTGCTGGCAGGAAGAAGAGCCTTTTGGCTCTGGAACCATGACCTCCCAGTTCAGAGTAGCCTGGGAGAGAGCCTACATGAAAATAAATCATTTTCCAAAATAAACTGCCACCATAAGCCAGAGGCATGACAGACTAAATAAATAAAACCAGAACTATTTCTGCATTAACTCCGTTAGGAGGCTGAGCCTCAGTCATAGACCACAAGGGACCCTACAGATGAGAAAATTCTCAAGAGACAATCCTGCCCACAGTGTCCTCATGAAGTTCCTTGCAGCTCAAGCACTTGTCTCTCTCCTATCCCCAGTCCTAGTACTCGGGTCAGCCTGAGTTCAAACCCAGAAATTTTAAAACAAAAGGACTGTGATTTTGAAAATAATTTATCCAATTTTCATGCAAATAAATGTTTCAGTGTATGAGATATCTTATCAAGTCATATCACATGTGAAAAGTACATTAGTAATACAATAGGAACCTATGAATACTGTTAAGTTTTATTGCTATGTAAACAATTTGCATTTTCTAATTGATTTTTCCTTAATAATTTCCCCAGTACTAAAATAAAGTATATGTAGAATCATAAGAAATTTCAAAATAGTCAAGCTTGTACTACTTCTGCTGACTTCACTCAAGTTCTTCCAAGAGTTGAATTTTGATTCTTCTTCTTTCTTAAACACTAAGATTGTTTCTATAAGAAAACCAAAAAACCGCAGAACAAAGGTGGAACTATTACAATCGTATAAATAATAGAAAAATATTGACATTAAATCAATTTGATAAAATTTGTTTTAGTCATTGCAGTATCTTATTTTCCCAGTCATCACTGAAATTTTTATCTGGAAAAGTATCATCATACTAGTAGACAAATAATTCCATGCAATATCTACTATTCAAGAAAATTATCTGTATTGTAACATAATTATGACATACTGACTGACTCCTAATTACAACAGATAGAGCTAATTACTTTGGTTCATCCTGCAAATAGCTCAGCATGTATCTTTATGAGAATGCAGCAATGACATGTTGCTCAGTGGGATGGTATATGTAAATTGATTCTTAAGTTTCTATGTATAAAATTCTTATTTTTCAATATGTGTATAAGCTTGCCTTCAAACAAAGAATATTCAGGGAGACTCAAGTGGTACAAAACAGTATGGTTGGGTTTTTTGGACACTGTTCTGGAGGAACAGGAACTGAACCCCATTAAACAACTTTCTTTCTCTGACAGGGATAAGAAAAATGTTGATTCCCCAGTCCACTGCAAATGGATCTGTTATGTAAAAACTGATCTATTCTTTTCCTCCTTGAGTTTACACCACGGACAGCAGTGGTAGGCGAAAGCTGTGTAGTGCTTCTGTTGCCTGCTTGCAGAAGCAAGACATAAGTAGGAAACTGATATGATAGATACAGAGCGAGTACACAAAATGCAATCAAAATTCAGTGGAAAATAGATGGAAACCCAAGTCTACTTTAAAAAAAATTCCACCTGCATCATTTAGATCCTACATCAAGCCATAGTCTGTCAGCAAGAAGTTATGCAACAGGACACATCAAATGTGCAGCTTTCTATTCTCCCCAAAATGCCAATTTTTATATGATTTTGTCCTAATTTATCCTCAAAAAGTAGTAATGTGAAAAAACGCAAGAAGCTAGTATCACAAAACAATTTTACCTAAATGTATTTAAATGGTTTAATCAGAGTATTTAACATTGGTAATATTAATTATATAGTTTATATCTATTATATAACTTATATAATATATAATATGTATAATATATATAATATATTATATACATACATTACATATAAAATTATATATTAACATTATAACATATGTAGTGAACAGATTAAGAGACTATAGTGACTTTGGAATAATGTTTTTCTTCTGATTCATTACAGGACTTATAAAATCATCTATTAACTGAACTTCACACATTTGTGCTATAGATAAAAGCCCTACAAGTATTCTTTGACCAATTTCGGGTACATAGCATTAAATTTTCTTCTCTCCTAGTATGTTTGCAACAGAGTAGTCCATCAGACTGATTTAGATTACACATCATTTAACTGGAATCAGCAGTTTTCAGTCTCACCTGATGTCAACCAAAAGAGAAAAAAATAAAAACGTATTTCTCACATATACAAATTTGTCTTTATCAATTACAGATTAGATACTTTATTTTAAAATACAGTTATTTAGGGTTTTTAAAGAACAATCAAACTTCATATCTTAGCATTTTACTCAAGTCAACAAAGGTGATTCAAGCATGACTTCAGTATCTTGTCTTGCTCAAAAAATTGACCCACAAGAAAGCATGCTAGTCTTTTCTGCAGAAGTATAGCTGGAAAATACTTGTAAACAAGTGCTGCTATCCACCTGGTACCCAAAAAATTCCAAGCATTTTGCTTATGAGTGGTGCATTAGTCCAAATAATCTGGCCAAATTTACATCCCGGTGTGTATTCTGCTTTTCTTACTGTAGACTGAACACAGTCCTTACTTCTTGTCCAAGTCCTGTTACCTGCTGCCAAAAGCATGGTTTTACATCTCCAGAGGCAGCTGTATTTCAGTGGCAAAAAAAGCAGTGTAATTTGTAAAATGCTTTATATTCCAGTAGGGCAAATAGCAATATATAAGTTGAAGACGTGTTGAAACTGCTCCTCAGGTAGTACACACAATGAGGTTGCTTCAGAGAAATTATGGGGATAGTTGGTATAAGTCTGCAAGCACCTGCCTCAGTAGAATCTCTTGGGCTGAGGATTGATTCTGTTTCACTGAAAGAGGAGAAAAAAACTACCTTTGATAGAGAACCTGGCAAAAAGGCTGTGACTCTGCCTAAATTAGAATTCTATATTTGTAATTGCCCTGCTCCTCTCTGTCATTAATTAGACTATTAAAAAGTTGTCTCACATTTAGATGCACACAGCTGTGGCTTCAAAGCATTCATGAAAGCAGAAAGGGTTCAAGCCTTTAAATCTGACTTTACATTTTATGTGTCTTTGTATTCATATAGATCTATGTATAACTTTCTTTTCATAGCTATTAAAAAGGTCTTGATCAAGGATTGTTTGATGCTGGAGAATATTCTGAGAAACACTAATGAATGAATATATATACACACATTCTTACCCTGCTTTTCCTGTCAGAGGCATTATTGAAATCAAGCAATTACAATGTTATTTGCATTTGGATGATAACATTTTGACACAGGCATTCAAAGTCAGAGCAAAAAATGTTTCCTGAAGTACTTCTGAAATATCAGAAGACAGTAGTATGTCTCATTTTTCTTTACTTCCTTAAACAGTAAGCCCTTGTAAATTAGAACTTGAATGGCCATAAGTGGCAATGCTGTGGCTGCTTAAAGCTTTAAGTGCTTCCCCAATTTTTTGATCACTGACCACCTTCCAAAATGTATCAAAATCCATTCTGTAGAATTCAGTTAAAAGTTTAAGTAATGTGGGCTTACATTTGTCTTGGAGATTGTTTACCATAATTTTGGTTTAAATTTTTACAGAGTGTTTGAAATTTAAGGCATCATTTATAAACAGCAAATCACCAAGGATCAGGTCTTAACATGACAGCAACATAAAAAGAAGCAGTATCATGGAATCATTGAATCAGAATAACAGAATGGCCTGGGTTGGAAGCAGCTTTAAAGATCATTGAGTTCCAAGCCCCTGCCATGGGCAGGAACACCTTCCACTAGACTCGGTTGCTCAAAGCGCCATCCAACCTGACCTCAAACACTTAACATCCACAGCTCCTCTGGGCAACCCGTTCCAGTGTCTCACCACTTTCGTAGTGAAGATTTTCTTCCTTATATCTAACCCTATCACTCTATATCCTTGTAAAAAGTCCCTCCACGACTTTCTTGTAGGTTCCCTTTCAGGTACTGGAAGGCTGCCAGAAGGCTGCCAGAGCCTTCTCCAGGCTGAACAACCCCAACTCACAGATTGTCTTCATAGGAGATGTGCTCCAGCACAGAAGAGATTCACCACCATCTTCGGGGCCCTCTGAACTTGCTCCAACAGCACTCACATATGACTGTATTTCAGAATCCTAAAAGTGATAGACATTCTGATTTTAAGATATTAATTCCCAAAAAAGCTGTTAAAATCAACACTGTAGTTTCTTTGGAATGTCACCTCACCTTTTATTATTCCACTTAGCAAGACAACTCATTAAGATGACTATCTCTGACAATAACTTACAAGTTCTTCTTCATGTCGTGAGGTATTATTAAAAAGAATGCTTTTATGGTTTAATCTCTTCATGTAAAGTTAATGAAGATAAAAAATCACATTGAAAAAATTTGTTTATAGAAAGAATGTGATGCTAGCACATAAGATATACATTTTTAAAGGCATAGGAAAGGGTTAGAATTCATTAAAATGTAGCACCAGCATTTCATTGCAGAAGCAAATACAAATGGAAATTAATATTGGACAGCCAGAGATGAGTGAAAATTAAGATTAGGATATTTCCAGATTTCTGGTGGGAGATTTTTATTAAAGAAATATTTTTTCCATCAAGTTGTTGACACGATATTGTTGATCTTTGAAATGGTTTTACTTTAATATTTATGACATTTTGTTTTAATTTATACTTTCTTATTATTCCAGAATGGCACACAAAAAGGAAAAATAAAGCAACTACAACTTTTTTTTTTTAGGAAGTAATCAATTGCTGACTGTTAGAAATTGACTGGCAGATTACTAGCAAATTATTTTAATTATCAACAATTATAACTATTTTAGAGACTTACATCACCAGAGGGCTGCCTGTGATTTTTCTAATAGGAGAAACTGCTAGGATTTTCTATCTTCTCTCTTTTCTCAATGTGGAAAAAAAGAAAAGGTCATGCAAATTATATATGATAAAGACTACCTCAATTTCTCTCATTGCTATTTTTGATATATTGTACAAGTCAAGAAGCTGTTAGAATTCTTGCATGTTCTGTCAGCTACAATGACCATCTTAATCCTTATTTATTCCTAATACCATTACCCCTATATGAGCTCTTACGAAGTGTTAGGGCCTCTTTGTACAAAATAAGGAAGAAAAGAAAGGAAAAAACAAAACAACCTGGACATCTCATTCAGATTTGTAAAGAAATTGATGTAAGTTTATAAAGTGCCCATGACAGCTGTCGTGCTTTTTAGAGCTTTTGTGGAGACCCAGTCTCTGATCACAGTGCTCTAGACAGAGCTCAGTAACTATTACTGATGCCAGTAAATTAATCAAGGATATGATGTGCTGTATGAAACACTGTGAGAATTTTTTTTTACAATAATAACCTTACAGAGAACTAGATAAAAATGAGATATAAGCCGTAATTTAACTTACATTAAAAACAGTGTAGATTTCAAAAGTGTTGTGTCCCACTGGTAAGGTTTCCCAAGGGAAGGCATAAAGAGGTATAAGAAAGAGGCAGGCAATTGATTTTCCGTTGTAGCATTATGATGTCTCCTTGGTTATCACACCAATATGTACGTGTGTTTTGCTCTTTTCTCACAAGATTTTCTAGTAAGCAAATTTAATTCTGCTGTGTACCATGTTGTTGTTTCATAGGAGTCTCCACGAGGTAGGAAATGATTATTAGGTCTACAAGACCATGCAGACTAGCTTGTCTGGTGAGGCTGCCATCAAGTGAAGCATAGATCTCCATGCTGCACATACTTCCAGCTAGGAAGTAGACTGAGAACCTAAGTTCCTTGCCTCTGACACAGACTACACCATTAGCTAATACTAGAATAAGGTACATAATCAGAAAAACTGTTCTTTTTCTCTCTGATTGCAGAAAGTCCCCAAAGGAGATCACATTTTCTCTGGTATATTTGTCACTTGAAATTATTTTGATCATTAATTTCAACAGTTGACTTGGCAAATTACCCACAAAAATCTAACTTGAACATGAAAATAAATACAGCGCATATACTATGCAAAATTTAGTTTTATTGCTTGTCTCAGTATAAATTCTAATTCATGTTAATAACTACAATCATTGTTGGGAGAAAGAGATTAAGAGCAGAAGATTGGTGGGAAGGAGGGATCAGATTCACTCAAGTGACCTTGCAGCTGGAAAACCGTATATTATGCCTACTGCTGTTTGTCCTCTGTCTGATTTGAGAAGTAGAATTTCTGCGTAGAGATAACATAGGTGTTTACAGCAACTTGGAGGAGCTCTCCTAGACGTGTTTGAGCTCCCTGTTGGGAGAGAGATCAAAGTTCAGAGATAATAGAAAGTAAAAGGAGATCACAGCATGGTGATAAATCACGTGTGCACGGGCCCTTGATAAACGGGTACAAACAATAGGCCTGCCACGCGATAGGACTGGACTAAACCTGACAGTGCCTGTGTTCCCACTTGTGTGTTTCTACAGCCCAGCAGCGTCTTGGGACACTTCAGTTAATGAGGTAGTGAAAGAAACCTACTCTTTGCATTTCAGCCAGGGTTTGACAGTCACTCTGGTTACCTGAATGTGTCAATTCACACAGTCCTGAATTTGCATTTTGACTATGGCTATTGTCTCCTATCAAAGTATTTGCAAAGTGGCGGAATAATCCTCTCTCATGTCAAAGTGCCTCATATTATCAGTCTTGACCTTCCTCCTAGATGCTTGAGATTTCATGTCTATTTCTGGTGAGCACAAGGCTTTATTTTGCTTTTGGTTTCAAGGAAAAGGAAGTGATGGGGAGGGAATGGAGAGATGGAGAGTAGTCATTACCTGCTGATCACCAGGAACTTCAAAAAAAATGTTCATTCAAGATGTAATTGGGAGTAATGATAAAATATAAAATACAATGAATCCTCTGAGATGTAATATGGGACATTTATTTAGAGTAACTTAGTAGAAAAGCCTGACAAATATAGATTGCTTTATGATTGCTTGTGCCTTTATTCTTCATTTGTCCTTCTCTAATACTTCTTATCCCCATTGAGATTTTTTCTAATATTTTGGTACACACTAAGACCAGGAAGGTTCATAAACATCTAAGATTAATCTCAACCTTGCTTTTGCTATCTTCTTTAGAAAAACAAATCCAGATAAAGCCTTCAGCTGAAGTGGCAGTAGTCTGGTAAAGAGTCATTCCACAGGAGAACACGATCAACAATGAGTAATGGATTTGTACTCATCCACCAACTAGCTCACCAGTGGTAACCACAAAAGCACAGAAGATGGAGATGAATCATCTGAAAAGAGAGCCTCTATCTTTAAGACATGGCTTAAAATCTGTAAGAGATGGCTGAATTAAAAGAACTTTTGATTGTTAACCTAATGAGAAATCCTAAGTACACTCAAGTTTTTTGGATTAATCCTTCAAATTGTAATTTAAACCTGCATCTTCCTGTTTTGCTTTTGTACTTTCCTTTGAGTGAGAGACCAAATATACTTCTATTTTACATTTCCATTAACCTTGATATAGAAAACTCATATATGTTTTCTTCTTTAGTCACCAATGTATAGAGCACTGGCCCTGCAACAGAATATAGACTCTGCTACAAAGATTTCTGGATGAGGTGTCACTGACCACACATGGACAGCCAACGTGTTTAAGGTGTCAAGGAAATAGAAATGAGCAAAATATTGATCTACTGAAAATGGTGTTCATGTGCATTATTGAACTGTAATCATATCTATTGAATTGTTTGTCCAATAAGTCTGGATCTTTATAAAATATATATTTTTCACCTGTGTTCCAGAATGGACATCACCAAGTGTTTATAGAAATAGTAGGCTACTGCAAGAGACCTTTTAGGAAGGTCTATGCTTCTGTAAATGCTTAGTGACACTCTCCCCTCAGTATTTTTGCTACACATTGAAAGAACTCCATGATGTTGCTGATCTTTCCCTTCCTTTGGCTTCTGGTGACAGAAGACTACAAGCCACCCAGGTTCATGAGGAGATCAAGGGCTTACAGAAACAAGCAGGCAGAAAGCCTGGTGGGTATGACAATTCCCACATGTGAATGTTTTACACGACGCCAGGTCTCAGCAGGACATACTGGCTGTGACTCTTCAGCAGCCACAGTGAGTCTTTTCACTGGCCTTACTAGCACATTAAAGCCTTAAAAATATTTGACAGCATTAAGAAACAGTCTAGGCTTTTGTGTACCACCTTCAGCATGCCTCCATACCTCCATTTCCACTGCCATTCACAGATGAGCTCGAACACTGCAAAAGTAGAGTTTATGCTTGCATTTTCCACCTCCAGTACAACGTCTTCCTCACTACCAGACTGGGGGAGACTGAAGGCAAACCCGACTGTTACTTAATAAGATTATTGTCTTTCCACAAGATATGATGTAATATCCCATCCTTCACAACGTCTCATGAGGCAAACCATAAAAAGTAAAAATGTGTTTGAGCTGCACTGGATGTTTTCCTTTGACACTTTGGTGGGAAAAGGGCTTTTTAAAAGGAAAGTGAAAAATAATCTCATTTTTCAGAGAAAACTTCCCAATGTGATGGAACTGTAGTTTTCATAATTTTTCGTATATAATTTTTGTAGGAAGCCAAACTGTTTAATAAAAGGAGGTGGATGGTGAGGAACAGAGCCATAGTTTCACATCAAGTCAGAACATTTTGTAAGAGAAAGGCTTCCTTTTGATTTTTCTTCAAAAAAGGCTTTGTAAGATTTCTAAATAATAGTAGTGCAGTGCAGAAATAGCCTCTTTTCTAAGCTGTTTGGAAAATTTGTCTCTTTCAGGGACAAAAAAGACTTAATAGGATTTGGAAAAAAAATAAATCAACTGTCAGCTTTAATCATCAGTAAGGTTCATAGAAATTGCTCTTGAGCAACAAAGTTCTGTTATACTGCACCTTAGCATTTTGAACTAAAATAATTAGAATTTCTCTTAAGTTATTTAAAACCACACTTTCACTAGACATACAAGTGATAACATGATTTACTTTAGACAATGCTAGTGGGTAGTAAGAATATTTTGATTTAGGTTTTCATACATTGAAGTGCCTGCAAGGCAGACAAAAACGTCTTCATTATTTCCAACAGAAATACATCACACAAGGTAATTTAGGCTTCTCATTTCTGTTTTAGGACATGCTTAGGCCAGCTTTGAACAAGTTCTAACCATTAAAGAACTGCATTTTTAGAGCACTTGAAAAAAATAAATATAATATTCCTGATTAAAAACCATCTGAGCTTCTCATCTCTCATCACTCGATGCAAAGTCTATTACTGCAGCCATTATTATGAGAAGTTTTTTTCTACATTGCTTCAGATTCCTTAAATACACCGTATTGATGGTTAAATGTTTAATAAGCACAGCATATTTCATGAACAGAGGTAAAAGAACATTAAACAGATGTATTTTCAATTATGTATCCCTCCCAAAATCTTAAGTACAATTCCACTACATTCTGAAAACAGAGCATGTTGCCAGAGAGAAAACTATTGTTCATAGGAGAAGCATACCTTTTTTCCAAGATACATGATTGTACTTAGAGACTGTAGGAGAAAGGAATAATTCAATGACTCTATATTGCTGCCTAGAGCAGGCTATTCACAGAATATCAGTTTACTGAAATGTGCTACTGCAAACAAGGGGTTTTAGGTCCAAGTGGGGCATACCACTTGGCCTCTACTACATTTGTAGGAGTATTACTTGTCTAATACACATAAAAATATGAAATTACCTGATATTTGAAAGTCAGTAAATAAAAATATACACATTTCTAAAACAATAAAAAGTCTCATCAAGATTCATAAAGCAAATAAGCAAGTACCAACCAAAACTATTCTCAATCCAAACTGAAGTGCAACATGATGCACTGAGAAACCAACCTGATTTCTCATCCCTGTTCTACCCTTTGCCTACTGTCTTCTTTCAGTGAAATCATTTCATTTCTCTGGCTCAAGTTCTTACAATAATTACTTGTTTTTCTTCCTATATCAGAACTACAGACTGACCGCTTTGTGGATGAGAGCTGTAAAAGTTCATCTGAGATGAAAATTTCAATGCACAAAAGTTGAGCTACCTGAAATTGTTATTTTCTTTGAGGTCTCAGAGCAGGTCTCATGAATCACCTCTACAGACTAAAAATATAAGTTTTACTTTTCAGACTGAAGTGTCATGTTGCTCTTAATGTCAAGACAAAGGGGAAAAAAATGAGGTTTTGATAGTATTCTCTTGAAACTCAATGCTTTAATATTACTGTACTTTTTAAAAGAGAGTTCATATGGTATTTTAAAATGCAGAATTGTAGGCTGAAGTAAGTCCTGATCCTACAAAGCTATATTACATGCTTAGCTCTCCATGCTTTGAGACATTTAATTTAATTCAATAACACTATTTACTGAACCAAAGTTGAATTTACAGGTAAGTATTTGTAAATTTAGGTCTCTAAATAAATATTTTCTTTGTGGCTTTATTAATCTCTTATCCTATTTCCAGTTTTGTTCTTTTTGAAAATTCCTAAATAGCTCATTTTGAATGTGACTAGGTAGATTGGAGTCCTGTGGGACATTGTTCAAGTAGGGTTGACAGATTCCTCAATTAATCAAACTCAAACAAGCATGTTTAGTAATTGAAACTGTTTTTACAAGACTGTGAATTTATTGCTGATGTCATATCTTCAAAGCAAGTCCACTAGCCACTGAACAGGAACAAAACACAAGTAAATCATAAAGGAGAGAGATTCAGTACTTCTATATTCCTGTTGTAGTTCTGTTTCTTATGCTCTGTAGAGTGATGAACTGCAACGTAGTCAAAACATGTATCAGTGTAATTGTTGGACAATGTTCTGGAATACCTGTATAGCCAAATTCTGCTCCAGAGATATGCAAACAGAGGTCTCCCACAGAGGTGCATCATATACAGAATGAGAATTCAATTTTTTTGTGCTTGTGTTTTGCTAACATTCCTGTTACTAACTACAAATCTGTATCCACAAGCTAAATCTGCTGGTCCCAAGTTTCAGAAGCATTATGTCTTTAGTTAAACAAATACTGTGCATCAGATTCCATTAACAGAGTTGAATTTATTACTCTGACCCAGGCTAGATGATGAGGGTAAACCCAATGGTAACTGAAATAATTCTAATGTCTCTGTCTCTTAAATTGTCATTGTGGTTTTCAAAGATGCAAACTTGTTAGTCAACTGCTAAAATGGTCTTTTAGGTTGTATTCATAGAACCTATTCTTGAATTAAGACAGCCAGATTTAGTGGGACACAGACTTGTTCAATGAGCTTGCTCCTACTCTCCAAAGCTCTTTTCATCTTTTTTTTTTTTTTCTGAATAAAAATATGATAAAGTTTCCTGAAGCACGAGACAGCTAATTACTATCTACAACTACCTGAAAGGAGGTTGTAGCCAGGTGGAGGTTGGTCTCTTCTCCCAGGCAACCAGCAGTAAGACAAGAGGGCATGGTCTTAAGCTCTGCCAGGGGAAGTTTAGGTAGGATATTAGGAAGAAATTCTTTACAGAGAGGGTAATCAGACATTGGAATGGGCTGCCCAGGGAAGTAGTGGATTCTCTGTCCCTGGAGGTATTTAAGAAGAGACTGGATATGGCACTTAGTGCCATAGTCTAGTAACTGTGGTGGTAGTGGATCAAGAGTTGGACTTGATGATCTCAGAGGTCCCTTCCAACCCGGCTAATTCTATGATTCTATGATCTCAGGGAGCAGAAAGGCCAGGAGGCTGCTCCTGAGGGGACGATGACTCCAGCTCCAGAAATACCCTACTATTACAGTGCAACCAGGTTGGTTGAGATAGACATTGACAGCAAGCCCCATTGATGGCCCCTGGCACTGCAAAAGGATAAACTATGGCCAAGGTCTAACCAAGAACAAAGGGTTATTAGGCCAGAAACAAAAAGTTATTAAAAAGAAAAGTTATGGAAACAGAAGTTTACCAAAGGTGAAGACAAGGCTAGTACAGACATTTAAAGGGTCTATCAGGTGAGAAGTTTATTAGAGCATACAGCTAGAGAGAAACAGGCACTAGTACTCTTATAACATACCTTAGAGAAGGAACAGGTCCCAAGCCTGAGCTCAGATGGAACCCTCATGCCATAGGTGTGGGTGGAAGTCCCAGGTGAAGCTGATCACAGCCATGAAGACCAATCAGTGTCCTGATAGCGTCATTCTTTCCTGGATTCAACTGCATAAGAATATATGGGCTTGAAAAAAGTTAGTGTATTAAAAGAATGTGTCTGATTAACCTTTTCCTCACTGTTCCAATAGCATCTAAAAAGTTCATTATGCCACAAAATGGGCATAAATGGTTTCTGGTGATAAGTTTGCTCCAACTAGGTTATATTCATTTTAAATGCTTACTTCTTGCAAATATTAGGAGGTGAAATTTTATTTCTAGTAAAAATTCCGGTAAGCATATTTCACTGTAGTACACAAAAAGCTGGAAGAAATATTAAGAAAAAATGAAATAGAGCAAGAAAACATTGTTGCTTAAACTGTTAACTAGAGATATAAAAAATTTATTTCTCTCTTTTCAGAAGGTCTGAGTT
Source organism: Cephalopterus ornatus (assembly GCA_013396775.1). NCBI lineage: Eukaryota > Metazoa > Chordata > Aves > Passeriformes > Cotingidae > Cephalopterus > Cephalopterus ornatus. The sequence continues at coordinate 48,117 of VZRE01013350.1, forward strand.
GATTCATAACCAACTAGAGAAGTTAGTAAGAATGTTTCTTAATTATATTACCAATATTTAACTGATTAATACTCGACTTCATTTGATCTGTGAGAATACCTATGGCATGAAGTAACAGAAAATGCTACTTAGTTCTTTACTAATGTAAGGAAGTCTTACTAAAGTAAGGACTTCTTACATTATTGATTAAAGAACCAGGTCATTTCTTCCAATAAAACTAATAGAAAACTTAAATGAGTGATGGAAAATATTAATCTTCCATAACTGTAGGCAGAAAGCGGGTCTGCAAAGATATTCTTCTTCCCAGTTGTTATTTGAACTCAAAATCTGAAATAATGTTGATGGTCTTTTTGTACATACCCTAAGAAAAATGTATGAACACTCCCTACTACCTGTGATTTCTATTATTTTCAAAGTGTTCCAGTGATGTTAGTAGTTTGGCAATACTTCTAGCTATTGTACCAAGAATTATATTCATAATCAATACAAGGTACTTATTGATACAGCTTCATACTGGGGAGAAGTAGAAAGACTCACAAAGACTAGGCTGTGATTAGAGCTGATTATGAAGCTAACAGGGGAAAAGAATGTATCAAAAATATATGAAAAGAACAGTTTAGGTTGAGTTTTTCTACTAAGTTTAATCCCAAAAATCCTACTAAAATGGACTAGAAGTTTAGTCTACAACCAGCTTGTTCTCAAATTGTCTTGTTGTACTAAGCAGGAGTAAAGCAAAAGTCTTAGTTAGCTTCCAAAAATCTTAAAGCCAAGCCATATGGCACTAACATCGAAATATCCAAGAACTATAGGAATACAAAAAATCAAAATTCAGCTTTATGTTACTTTAAGCTCAAAGGAGCTGTTTCCAATCATCATCATCATCATGGCTAGGCTTCACGAATGAAGATTTGAGAAGGACTCTGTCCACGCTTGCTACAAGCACGCTGATGGCTAAAAAGGCCAATGTGAGATAGACAAGTCCGGTTGCAAAAGGCACAGCAGAATGTCTCCTTAGGCTGTACCAGCAAGACACGGTTCTTTCTACGTTATCTTTTATCCTCAAGAATGATTCT
>VZRE01013356.1:0-18792 GCA_013396775.1 Cephalopterus ornatus
AATGTCATGCCCAGTATATAAACTGGGGGTGTTGCCCAGAAAGGGGCTGATCGGGGTTTGGGGATGGGGTCTGGCATTGGGCAGCAGGTGGTGAGCAACTGTATTGTGCATCACTTGTTTTTTCATTTTTATTATTATTATATTTTACTTTGTTTCAGTTACTAAACTGTTCTTACTTCAACCTGCAGTTTTTACTTTTGATTCTCCTCCCCATTTCACTGGGGTGGGGAGTTGGGGTGAGTGAGCAGGTGCGTGGTGCTTAGTTGCCAGCTGGGCTTAAACCATGGCAGTCTCTTTGGAAGCTGTTACATGCCCTTTTTTTCATACTTTCTGTATCTGATTCTTTTCTAGGCTTTCCAGGAGTTATGTTTAAAGTGTGTGTGTAGTTCAACGTAATCATACACATCTTCATGGGACTTGAACGTATCCAGATGCTTCCAAATAGTTTTTTTGTTTTTTCCCCACACTTAGTCTTTTATGGTTTTTTCCTCGTTGGTTACCCTTTATTTAAAATCTCACTGCCTTTTTTGTTGTGCTTTTTGATAGTTACAGTGAGGATAGTTTGTGGTTTCCTGGGGCTGACAGATATTTTTTGTAGAATAAGATGAGCTAGCAAGTTCTATGACAGTAATGGCAGAGAGTCATGATGTACTGCTGACAAGCTGGGCTAATTCCTTTATGTAATTTCCTTTGCTAACAGAGCAAAATAGAATATTTCTGTGCTCTGAATTATATTGTCCTGCAACCCCCAATGTAAGAATTGAGAGAACTGATTACTCTTCAGTGGGAGTAAGATGTTACTATTACATGGTCATGTATTCTTAGAACATCAGATCACACACTGATTAAGTTGTTTTAATAAGAATTGAACTTTTTTTAAAACTATGTTATTAAACATATTTTGCAGTTCTTTCTTGGTGATGGACCTTGTGGTGCAGGGCAAGAAGTTTTCTGTCCTCGAATGTTAATGCTCTTGACTTTTTAAAGTGTAATGTTTTTCACTGTTACATTAATTTCTTGTCAGTATTCACTTTCCATGATTTTTGCTCAATGGGTGAATTACATTGGTTGTGAATGTGTATATAGATTTCTGGAATCAATCATGTTTATTTTGTCCCAGCCTTGATTATTAGCTTTGGCCGGTTAAGGGGGAAACGTAGATATTTCCTAAGTTTTAATTTCAGTAACTATGTACTGAATTTCCTGTAGATGTGTATGTCCATAGATCATTTTTTTTCCAGTGGAGAGGCAAAAATGAGATAGCGATGAACTGTAATGTCTTCCAACATTTTGTTAAACATAATATTCTTTGTACTTCAGAATATATTGCTGTTCTGTAAACACAGAACTCTACTTCACATAAAATTTGAACGGCATGTTTTCAGACAAGTTCTGCATGTTCCTCAAATGGAAATTGTAGGATAATTAAAAAAAGATGAAGAAGTTCATTTTACTATTTCCAGTTTAATTTTGCCTTGTACCTTAATATTTTTGTGTTTGTATTCCACTGTTCAGATTGATGTTCTTGCCTCTTTTTCAACAGCTTTCTCTTTACATGGATAAGTTTGAAGAATTCCAGACCACCATGGCAAAAAGTAATGAGCTCTTTACAACTTTCAGGCAAGAAATGGAGAAGGTATGTATAGGATTACCTGTGAAAAGTAATACAAAAATAGAGAAGTAATATAGAAATATTATAAAAAGAAATATAGCGATGCATATGCTGTTAGTGGGTTGCATTTAAGATTTTGTTTGCCCTCTGAAAATATATGGAGTATTTTGACATTTAATTTGGATCATAAGATAGGTCATAAGAATTTGTCATATTATGGAAGAAAATGTAAATTTTTCTGGTTTTTTACTTACTTGCATAATATCTAAATCCTAATTTCAGTGTTTTACCAAATAATACTTCTTGTTCTCTTTGACTGTGTTTATGTTTTAAAACTTCTTTTCCTGGAGCTTTTTATTACTTGTACTTGAAAGTTGCTAGTCTGTTTCTTTTAAGACTCAATCTTGTTTTCTTTGTATGCAGAATGTATTTGTGGGGTTGATTTTATGCAGAAACACTTCTCCAAAATAACTTGTTCAAACTGGACTTGGAAAATAACTCTTAGAAGACAAATTACTCATGTAAAACCACCTACGTTGCAACACAAGCCACAAAATTAAATGTTTTATTTATCTTTTGTAGATGACAAAGAAGATTAAGAAACTGGAAAAGGAAACTATTGTGTGGCGTACAAAATGGGAAAACAACAACAAGGCTCTTCTGCAAATGGCTGAAGAGGTAATTATCTTTTAAGCAGCAGTATGGCTCAGGTTGAGTCTGAGTCCTAGAGAACTTCCTACGGTTTTCCAATTTTAGAGAATGGGAAGTGATACACAGTAGCCTCTTCTTGGATTGTCGGCCTTATGTTTTTTGTTGTGTAAGGTATTGTTGTCGTCAGGCATGGAAAATGGAAGGCTGCTATGTAAATCTAAACCAATGGCCCCAAAAAAAAATTCAGCCTCATCTTTGCTTACTGTTTCATAGGTGGGATAATGTGTATGAAATCACAGGAGCTGAATGAATTGAATGAATTTTAATATTCTGAGCAAAGTTCAACTAGTGCTGCAATAAAAATCTGTTTTAAATATACAATGACATGAAGGAAGTAACCCATGTGTAAGGGATCAGTTGCTTTCTTGCATCGCTGCTGCTTTTGAGGTCATGAGGTGCCATTGCTTGTAGTCGGCAAGAGTGGTGCTGTTCAGTTGTGCCTGCACTGTCTGAGGCCTAGTTCAGGTGTGTGAGGTGTGACATTGCCAAGCCATGCTGGGTCACGTAGGTTCTGCTTATAGCTCTGTTTATCTTTTTGTTCTTTTAAGGTGCTAGTTAATAGAGCTAGGAGTATGGTACCTTCTGACCTGGATTCTGCTGCTGGATTGTGCATTTCCTACTTCTATGCCCTTCTCCTCCCTATAGTTGCAATTATCTGGGTTGTAATTGACTGCTTTATGGGATGAATTTGAAAATATCAGGGTCCTGGTTGATGCCCAGCCCTCACATAGCATTAAGTAGTCATGTAGTCCTCATTGCTTGTTTTTAAAGGTGTCCGTTGCCACTCTAACTCAGACAAGCCATCTGAAGTTTAGTTAGGTCAAATATTCTGAGGAAATTTGCTCTAGTTCAGATGGAATTTGACCTACTGGATTAATTAAAACTTAATATTTGGGATTAAATAAGGGTGATTCTTTTTCATTAATTTAGGAAAAAAAAACCAGTTGTATCACAGAGTTTTTATTTCTTTTGTTCTTCAGAAAACAGTAAGAGATAAAGAATACAAAGGCTTTCAAATAAAACTGGAGCGTTTGGAGAAGCTATGCAGGGCCCTTCAGACGGAAAGGAACGAGCTGAATGAGAAGGTGGAGGTGCTCAAGGAGCAGGTTTCTCTTAGAGAAGCAGATGTGGATCTAGCTGTGCAGGTGTTGCAGTCCTGCACACTCAACTCCCACGAGGAGCTGGGAACTCCCATTGACATGGAACCAGGAATCCAACCTGATGAGGAATCACGTGCGGCAAATAGCTCCGAAAAGACTGTCTCAACAAATCCTGTTCCTGGCACTGAATCTGTAGACTAAAATGAAGTGTAAACACTGTATTGAGAGATATATTTTGTGTATAACTTTCTCTGTTGGTGGTAACTATTTGGTTTTGTGGTGAAAATTTTCTTACTTTTTCTACCATATCTGTATTTTCTTAGAACTACTGGACTTATGTGGTACAGGAAGCTGCATAGCAGCTTCAAATAGCTTAAACTATAAATTTTCCACAACTGTGTTGCACATCTGCCTCATTTTTTAAAAGAAAATATTTTTCCATAAAAGGATGCATGTGCGTTTCCTCCCCACAACACAAATCACTGTCATGGAAGACTGTGTACAGATATAACACCGTTTGGGGAAAATGGTGACAGCAGGTCACTTTTTGTTTTAAAGAACAGCACTGGTTTTGTTCATTGACTTGCCACTCAGTATACTAAAGATTACCAATTTTTCCAGTAAATTTATCTACATAAGGATGTCTAATGGCCAGTAAAAAATGTCAGCTTTTCCCCCTAGTATGTTTCCGTATATATGAATGAGAAAGTAAAGGTCCAGAATATAGTAAAAGATATGTGTAAAGGGTTTTATGTCCTTTGTGGTATGAAAAACACAGCTTTGAAGTCCATTAATTTGCAGCTGGTGAAACAGGGTGTACAGCTTTTTGCAGACGTCTCAGGGTTGTGTCATAAAGGTTAGTTTGGACTGTTTGCCCTACCTGTGAAAATGTTCAATATACATGTGTGAGAAATTGTACAGCGATGTTACCGAGTGGGATTTTGCAGTTGTGGAGCCTATTGCACAGGTGTTGGTCACATTCTTCCCTCTTAGCTATGTTGTGTCCACCACATGGTTGTCCTGACTTGGGAAATCCATTACTGTCTAAGCAAATATCTGGATTATCTGGAGGGCTGGAAAATAGACACTCACTGCTGGAGGTGTGGAAGACGGGTGTCTGGCAAATAGGCTTTCTCTAATAGCTGGATTGCGACAAATATATTTAAGTGTTAGTTAAGTGTATTCTTGTTATAATTGAACATGAAAATTCACATACTTTTCCTGAAGTACAGTGTGGAACTTCCAGCACATTCAACCCCAAAGCTGTACCAGTTGGCAGAGTGCCTTCCCAGTCAGGTTATCTGGTAAAGATGGTACTTCACATTCTTACATAAACATACCACAAGCAAAGCTTCCTCGTTAACCTTAAAACATTGTATTTTCCTAGAAAATTTCATACCCTCATTATAACTTCTTCTGAAAGGAACTAGGACCAACACTTATTTTTTGGCAAGGCAACACGTGATATAACTACAAGATACCCTTAACTTTAGTTCCTCTGTATTTACCTTCTAGTTTTGGTTGCTGTCATTTTAAGAAATACAAACATGTATAGCCTTTTCTGGTACTTAAAGTTCTTTGCACTTACTTGGGAGGGAATTTCTGAATCGAGCACATCTCAACGAGCTTCCCACCCCAATGCCCTTGACAGTTCAGTGGCTAAATTACTTGAATGTTGAGGCTGCACTGAGCTCCTGATCCTTTTCCTGTGGTAATGTAAGTTGAAATAACATATCTGTCTTTGAGAGAGGGTAAGGTTATAAATGTGTTTTAGCTGATACCACTAAGAGGAACTGTGCAAAACTGACATTTCTGAAATGGAGCAAATGGGAAGCTGGCCATCTTTCTCCTAGATTTGTGTGGGTTTGGTGTTTGTGATCCAAGCACAATGCAGGAATGAAAAGAAGGTAGCAATGAGCAGTCAGTCAGGTTAGACTCAGAGCTTTGAAATGTTGATCATGCTAACCGTATGACATAAAAAATAACTGGAAAGAAGGATTTCAGACTTGGTGTTCAAATTATGAGCTTTGTAGAATCAAGCTTGAAAAAATAGTTATTCTGAGAACTGTCTTTCAGCTAACACTAAGCATGAAGTAATTTTCCTGAGGAAAGGTGAAAAACTTTGTATCTGATTCATCATACCATTGGCAAGGTAGGACATGCAGTTTTCTGTTTTTACAATTTATTATTGACATTTATATCCTGAACAATTCTTTTTATAGTGCTTGTTCTATATGGAAGCAAGAATGAGTTTTTGGTCCCTGCTGCAAGAATATTTTAAAGGGCTTTTAGAGAAACGACGGATGTATAGAACAGCAATACAAATATATTTGTTACTGACTAAACATGTAAATGAAGCAGAATGCCCCAAGGGAAAATCTTTTAAAATGGGGATCTCTTTTCTCTTTCCTACCCTCAACAAACCCATATCATAGCAACTTACCTGGCCAAGGCAAGCTGTACTTTGCTTCCTGAAACCAGTCAGTAGAGTTTCATTGCTTAAAAAGTGTTCTTTTAAAAAAAATAAAAAAATTGATGTAAGGGATAAGCTCAGCACTGTCACTGATCTGCCATTCTGCAGGCTATTGCACTGCCAGGCTGCAGCCAAATGGGCTCCAGTAGGGTTTTTAAAGTAAACTTGTATTACTGCCTTTCTCCCACTGCTACAAACTGTTCCACTTGGGATATAAACTGATGTAGCCTGAGATGAGTCTAATTGTCAAAACTCTGGGGCCTGATTGACAAGTTTCACCATGATTAAGCTGCAAAAAGCTACATTGTATGCGATTCAAGACCCAAATATGTGTATACCTACACAAGTAAGTTAGGGCTGTATCTCTAATGTTTTGTCCTTCCTTTCATTACACCTGGTTACGTTACAGTTCAATTCTCAGGTGTTGCAGAAAATCTACCTCTTTGAACTGTAGATGGAAATAACTGTGAAAAAAGTGATGCAGAAATCTAGTTTGTGCTAAACACACTGCTTTATTTTTACAACCCATGTCTGCTTTCATGAGGAAAAATGATAAATGAACAGGCAGTCTTTGTTTTGCTTTTCAAAAACATTTTGTAGAGATTTTTCACTAATGTGAATCTGAAATTTTATCTACTCGATTCTGTATAGATTAAGTAAATAAGTATGCCTAATATTCTGGACTCTGAGTTTTTCTTTAACATCATATTCATGTCTTCAAACTGAATCTACTGAAACTGTATTTATTTGAAAAACCCAGGAGTGAAAATTAAAGATGTGAAATTTGAGTTCAGGTGTATTGTTCAAGTGAGCTGCCCTGTGAAGGGGCTGTTACGGGGTCGTGTCAGTGACTTGCACGTTCCTGGCAGTAGTTCCTGGCACTGCACGGGCTGAGGGGTAGGTGAGTCCTGTGCACACCTCACCTTGGTAGTGTCCTAAGGTGAGGGTCAGTCAGACCACAGAGGGCAGGAGCTCTGGCTGGATCCGCTGCACCTGCCTGCTTTGAATTCTGCTCGTGCTTCTGTCTCCCAGAATTTACCCATCATAGTTCAGTTGGTGCAGTGTGAAAAATATGGGAGTTTATGTTAAAAATCAGTTTTTTCAGTAAGTTTATCAAGTGCTCCCTATTCTGTCATACTACCTGGAGTCATTTGTTACTAATGTACACTCCCTCACAGTTTCCTAATACTGAAAAGTGTTCTGTTTGCCTTTTTTGGCATAATCGCCAATGTTTGGCAATTTTCCTAAACTTGGTTTTTTTTGGAATTGGTTTTGAGTTCAGTTTTCCTTTGTGTCTGTTTTTTCTAGGTAGCGTTTAGAACTGCTCTACAAAAACATACTGTGATGTCTCTCTGACTCTTTGAAGATAGTATTAATTTTTTAATTGAAAAAAACGTGTTAACTTGTTTGAAGATAGCTGTTGTGTAAAAGGTGAGCAATGTAGGTCCTAGCCCTGAGACTTTTGAAGAGCTGTGCCAAGTATTTTGGAAATCCAAGTACACTGCATGCTCTTAGATGCTCTTGTACTTCAAAGTATTCCCTTGCATCAGAGACTTGTCTCCTCAAAAGGTGCTGCCTCTGCTCCTGTGTAAGCACCTCTTTTTCTCTCCTTTCTTCCAGTGTATGCTGATACAGCAGTCAAATCTGTTATTACTTCCTTGGATCTCCCCAGTCTTCCTAAGTTCCTTAGGAAAATTGATCGGATTTGCAAGCTTTTGCTGCTAGAGGGAAATTTGTTTGCAGTTAATAGCGTGGGACTTTGGCTTTTTCCTTTTTTAATCAGGTGCTGAGTCTCTCCTGTTAATGTGCATGCACACACACATTGAGCTGTACTTCTCTTGTGTAGATTAGGTCTGAGGGGAGAACCTCTTTCACCAGCTGCATTGTGAGCCCTCCAGCCTAGCTGCCAGGGCATCAGCTCCCTGGCAGACAGGCATGTGTTTGATGTACTCAAAGATACTTGCTTTTAGGCCTTCAGAAAGTTATTCCTCACAGGTACTTCTTGTTTCTTTCTGATTTTGTTTGGTTTGGTTTTTGTGTTTTACATTTAAATTTTGATAATTCACCTTTTTTCCTCTTTTTTAGACATTTCTTCTTGAAGGAAGGTTGTGTTTCCTTCTAACAGCCTAACTCAGTCCCATCTAACTGTGCTAGCTTTTATGCGTCTTGTTGACTCTGGCACCCGTCTAGCCCGAACTTTGAAGTAATCTCAGAATATTGTGCTGCCTGTGAAGACTTAATTTTAATTTCCTTTAAAACTGTTTGTTATCTTTTAATTTTGAGGTCGCATGTTTTGGATTTCTTGTTCAAACAGGGATCTGGGGTGTGCCTGTCTCATGGACTGCGACAGTTGAAGCAGGCCTTTGTGTGATTCCAGACTATGACAAGAACACTGCTCCTACAGCTCTGCTTCAAGAAAAGTAACCTCTTGGAACCTCTATTTAAATACCCTCTCAATTTAAATAACCTGTTATATCTTGTGATATTTGTTCAAGCTGAGGAGATGAATTTAAGTCACTCATTTTTAAACTTTATTTAACTACATCCATGTGACAGATACTCCATACTGATGTAGTTCACTGTCACTTCCACCGAATTTATGTCCTGGTGTTAAGGGTCAAAATAGCTACCTCAGTTCTGCCAAGTCCAAGGTACTATACTGGTATTTAACCCTTGTAATATGCTGGAGTTGTTTGGTTGCTTTCCCCACACACACACTTATATTCATACAAAACCATTTGATTTTGATCACGTCTGTTTCATAAATCCTGCTCATCAGAGCTTTTGCTGGCTTTGATGGCACATCTGCTGTTCCCTGTCAGCTGCTTACTGACTCTTCTAACCCTTTTCTCCAGGGTATGGATTTTGTGCACGGTTGATGTTTTAAAGAAAAGATGTGAAAGGGGGATGAACAGTTGAACAGTATAGTTGAATAGTATGCATGTTTGACTACCTGGGTTGGAAATTCACAGGACAGAACCTGATGAGAATTATGAAGGACCTACCACTCTGGACTTTCCAGTGGTGGGAAGCAAGAGGTCAGACTGGGTGTTCGAGAGTTTACACAGCTTTCTTCAGCTGTTTCAGTACTGAAATGAAAAGGCATCGTGTGCACATGGATAGTATGGGCAACACATAGAAAAAACTGCAACAGTTAATGCTCTCAAGGGTCTCGCATGCTACAAAAGCAAATGCAGTTCTTCGTACATAGTAAATGAAAAACACTGGAATGCTTTTTGTCACACTGAAGCAAAATGCAGAAATGTTCTTAGAGTGGGAACAAAAATTTGTGATGCACACTAGTAACAGCCCTTGGCTTTATTAACAATAAAAGACCAGTCTGCCACAGTGTGATAGTGGTGCTCTTCAGAAGTGATGCTGATCGAAGAGCATCGCTGAAGATTTTTATCATTCAACTGCCAGAAAAACATATCTGTTGAAATAAAATATCAGGTTTAAAATGTAGTTTATTGTTTCACTGTCATTCATGTTGTATTTCAATACAAAGATGAAAGAATTTAGATTTCCTTGGTGCAGGCTGAAAATCTTGGAGAGAAAGAATACCTTTTATGCTAAAAAATTACATCTAATACATATGTGTTGAGAACAAGTGAGGAAGTCACCCTAAATAGGCAGGTTTTTCCACTTTAAATTACCTTCTGTAGTTTTTTGTTATAACCATTCTTCTGGAAAGAGCCAAAACAAAAAAGGTAGGTCTCAAAACTCCTGTATGCAGTTCCCTTGAAAAGAAAGGCCAGTGGATTAAAAACCTGATGCTCTTTCCTCTCCCCAGCACGTACCAACTTGCAGGAATAATGCATTGAACTAAGTATGCTCCATAAGTACTGTGTAAGCACACCTAAAGTAACCGTTCACTAATCCTATAAATAAATATCTTGCTAGAGGTATTGTTCAGGTTGACTTTTTTATTACTTTTTTTTTTTTAAACTTCAGTTTCCATTATATTTATTACTAATGAACAGCATTGCATAAGCAGTTATCTACTTCCTGTGGGGGGCACCAGTTTTTAAAATCAAAATCTTAAGGCACTCAGCCAAATAGCCTTAAATATGATGCTCTTCCAACGTTTCACAAACATGCTACTCAGGCAATAAAGTATCTAAAAAAATGATTTGCAAATTAAAAAACATATTGGTCCCAGCAACACATTCTCAGTCAGTAACAAAAAGCTTTAAGCCAACAAGATGTAGGCTCTCCGAATTAAATACTGGCTGTGAGACTGAGAGCTGTGCTAGAGCTGCCTAAAAAAGGTGGCTGTGAAGTTGCTGCTACTGAAGGAAGCTGTTTACACAGGTCCTGTGAAGGACAGTTAAGACTCAGGGAAAATAAAGCAGTGAGGAAGTTGCATTTACTGCAGCACTTTCAACTACTTGTACAGTTAATGAAATTATGCTCTTGTTTTGTTACATAATAAATTATCCATCCTGCTGCCTTTTGGCTGTAAGAGAGCAGGTACTGGCTGCATCCCTAGGCCCCAGCTCCTCTGTGCTCTATGGGAAAGAAAGCAGCAGGGCTTTGTGGGACATTCAAGGTACCACCGGTGAGTGACCCACACAGCTCCACAGCTGAGCTCTTGGTGTTTCAGTAAAGAAACTCAAGAACACCGACAAACTTTTCACAGTGTCAAAGAGAGACTTTTCACACAGGCATAGTGTGACAGGACAGGGTTAATGACTTTAAACCCCACAAATGTAGGTTTAGGCATGGGGGGTTGGCAAACCAAACCCATATTTAGAGAATGCATTAATTTCCACTTCCTGTGCATGGCATCTTAGTGTTTTTAGACTTAAGAACACTAGCTGGACCAAAGCATGGTTAATCAAGTAGTGGCCACATTGTCCTTTGGCAGGTTTGACCTTTCATGCTGTTTAGCACATTCTGTCCAGCAGCCAGCTTCCTGCTGAACTCCAACAGCATCTCAACCTTCCAGGGGAATATTCAAGTTCTTTTGCACCTACCTGCACCACTTTAATAGGAACCATTCTTAAAATAGATGTGGAAGGGCACAAGTCTATGCATGGTGACTCAGTGCCTACAGAGCGGGGGGGGGGTCCTGGTAACAGCAGGCAGGGAATTTAAAATAAGTAGCATAAGAAAAGCAATGAGAAGAGCACTGCAAGTAGTACACTCCACCTTCCCACTCCCGTTCAGTTAGTGAGGCAGTAAGAAGACTTGAGTGAACAATCCCAACCATAACAGACACAAAATGCTGGAATCACCAATTCTAGGGATGAGCTGTGCTGTATGTGCTGGTGCCAAGCAGCCAGCAGGTTTCCTTGAAGTGAGCACTGACAAATACCAGCAGCAGGAAGGGTTGTATAAGAGACTACTGCTCTATCTGCACCAGGAGGAGCCACCAACGTGCTCTCTGGGAAGCACTTTTGTTTTTCCAGTAAGTCAGGTCTTTGACATCTTCATTTCTTACTTTTCAAGAGCAGCATGTGCCAGAATGACTGTCAAAGGCATATAAGGCCTGACCAAAAACCATCTCTGAATTTAGCATGTTTAATGCTTATCAGTTGCTGTCACTTGTATTTCCCAGGAGGGTGGGGGAGAGAATAGGAAGAAAATCTCATGGGAACAGGTGGAAGACAGTTTCATAGGTGGGTGAGTGTGGAGTGAAACCACTTGCCACCTCCCAGAAACAGGCTGAGGCCCTGCCAGCATCCAAGGAACGGCCACCACAAAAGGTCTCCTTCATCTTCCTCTACCCCAGTTTTATTGCTGAGCATGACCTAAAGAGAGGAAAATCCCTTTGGACAGTTTGGGTCAGCTGTCCCAGCTGTGTCTCCTCCCCACCTCATGCCTGGCCCCAGCCTGCATGGCGTGCCAGCGCTGCCCAGCAAGAGCCAAGATACAGGTGCCTTATCAACACCGTTGTAGCCATAAATCCAACCAACACCCAGCACCATATACTTCTGGGATGGACATGCACTCCATCCCAACCAGACACACCACAGGAAGCTTCAGACATGCAGCTTGAGTCTAGTAGCCTACTAACTTGTTACAATGCCAGTAGAGAAGCAAGCAAGATATGCATCAAGAGAATAATGTTTTCAACAACAAAAATCACATTTTCAGTATCAGTCATCACAGTCATCTCCTTTTTCAGCTTGAGCAGAAAGATCAGGACAGTCAGAAATTCATTTAATTAAGGCCTGTCTTAAGTAACTAAGAGCTTTAATTTAAACTCCAGTTAGACACTGACTTAGATTTGTCTGACTGACAGCTCCCAAGGTAATCTAACTTCTCTATAGATCCATGATAAATACGGAGAAATTTTACTCCTACACAGTCCAAAGCCTCCACCTTTTCAGTCAGCAGAGGTTTAGAAGCAAACTGTATGTTTGTCTCATATTTGTTCAGATATTAATGTACTTTAGACACCTGTCCAATTACCTCACTGTATTTTAATAAAAAAAAAGCTACAGGAGGGCTCTAACCAAATACAGGTGACACCAATTCACTGAGAGGTCACTGGCACCTTAGCACAGCAGTGCTTCCACCACCACTCAAAAAAAACCCACAACACACACACAGACAAAACGCACCAAAAATACTAACAAAAAAGAACAAACAAAAACAAACCACTAACCACCCAAACCCAAAGAAGTTACTTGCTTCTGTTCAAGATTTATACTTTAACTTCACAGGAGATTTACTGGACATCCCCATGGATTCCTCAAACCCCTTCCTATACCCATTCTCTTCGCAAAGGAGTCAAGTTACCTATTCCAATTTTTTTTTGCATCAAGACAACTCTCATCGTCCCAGACATTTAATTGTAGGGTAAGTTATAAACTAAAAAATATATATACCTTTATCACCATGCAGCAGTTAAATTATATTCAGGCACAAAGGCATTCACCTTATGCCAGTGCACATTAAACACAACAAACTTTTTTTTAATAAATTTTATTTATGCAAAGCCAATCCAAAAGTGGTGTGTAGAAGCAAAAAGCTCTTTTTACATATTAATAAAAAGGGAGGGGGGATTGTACACTTTCTACTTGTGAAGACTGAGGATTTGACTGTCTTATTTACAGGAACCCACTAAGTTTGTTTAAAAATATAGATGTAGTTATTAAGTCATTCTTATTTTCTCTAAAGCTATTTGCTGTATAGTATTCAACAGCTCTTAGAACGCTTCCATCAACACTGCCTCCATACAATCCTAAACATCCACTGGATAGATTACGTGACCAATACGTCTGTTCTTGAACAGGCAGGAGTTACAAGTATTGAGGCCATGTTACTGCGAATGCAGCTGCGTTGGGCAGGGCACGTCTCCAGGATGAAGGACTACCGCCTCCCTGAGATTGTGCTCTATGGTGAACTTGCCACTGGCTGCCGCAAGAGAGGAGCCCCGAAGAGGAGATATAAGGACTCCCTGAAACAACATCTCAGCCTTGGCCATATTGATCACCATCACTGGTCTGCTCTGGCCTCCAGTCGGGAGGCCTGGAGACACACTATCCACAACGCTGCTGCTGCTTTTGAGAATACACGCAGGATCACTCTCGAGGAGAAAAGACAACGCAGAAAGAACCGTGTCCTTTCAGTACCACCTGGGGAGCCATTCTGCTGTGCCTTTTGCAACCGGACGTGTCTATCTCGCATTGGCCTTTTCAGCCATCAGCGCGCTTGTAGCAAGCGTGGGTAGAGTCCTTCACAAATCTTCGTTCGCGAAGCCTAGCCATGATGATACAACAGCTCAAAGTGCCCAAATAGCCAAGGATATCCCATGACAATTTGACTATACAAGCTTTTTGTGCCCAATTAAGAATATTCTTGCTTTGATGTAATGCTTCTGCCCAGTGATTGTTTTATTTGGTTTTATTTAGGTTTTTCTTAGGGTCTTTGTTTTATGTATACAGTAGTTGAATTATATTACTATGTCATTCCCAGTAGTTCCTTGAGGAAGAAAAGTTATATTCCTTGACCCTCCAGTTCAGCTGCTGCTATATCTGGTTCTTCATCATTGTAAATGTTCTCTGCCTGAAGACACAAAACATTACATGACAAGTGGTAGACACAATCGTTTTTAAACAATCTTTTACACTTCACATAGAAAAAACTTTGATAATACCAAGGTGGCACAGCCATCATTCCCTCCTTGAAGGGATCTTCTCCCTGTCTTTTCTTGAAGGGCAGCCAAATTTAGGAATGTGCCACACAGTGGCTACATTTTGGCAGTTGCCTTCTTGCACTGTTCTATTTCAACAGCATAAGCATTAGCCATTTAACCACTAGACTTACCATGAACATTTTATTTCGAATTATTTCAACCTCAGCCTGAACACACAGAACAAGAACAGGTATTTAAAAAAACAGAAGCCCGACTTGTGACACACACTTAAGTCCACTACATTTTTTTAACTTAATTTATTCCCAAATTACTTTATTCCCCATTTACAAGATAGCTGATCAATCTCCTATAATGTAAAGTAATATGAACTAATGATGAGTTAAAAGACATCTTGCTTCACAGCCAACATATGGGGGAGGGGGAAAAAGAAAGTCTTGGCTAATATTGGCCATAAGTTTGCAACTGCCGAAGTTTTTTATTCTTATTATTAACTAGTACCTAAGACTTGGACTCAAGAATTAAGTAGCAGTTGCATTTATTCAAGTTGGTTTAGTCTTGATTTTCTTTTTAAAGTCTTGCACTGTTTGACTAGAGAGTAACAGGGGACAGACTACTTTCAGTCCTTGAAGGCACAAGCTGCCCTAAGAAAAAAAAGCTTTTCAGGTTCATTTATGCAACAAGCTTCAGAGCAACTCAAGAGCTGTTGTGACACTCACCATTTGCCATATCTGCATTATGTTGTCCTCTGATACAGAACAGATTACCCAAGGCTCATTAGGATTCCAACTGAAGTCTGAAATTTTGGCAGTGTGTCCTCCATGAATAAACTGTTAAAAAAACCCACAAGCTTCAATAAGCCATTTCAACTCTAGAAAAATCTGTTAAAACCCAAGACTCTGAAGTTAAACTCATCATGCTAATGACTACACACAGAGACACTTGCTAGTAGAGGTTCATAATACAGATCTAAGGAAGGTGTGTGTGTTGCATAACCATTCATTGCTTATGGACACAGATGCAGTTGCTGAGAGAGCATGAGACAACAGTTTGTATTATTATAGCAACAACTGACATCTTCAAAACAGTGCCTCTTCACACAAGGTTGGGCTGTGAAATCCAGCCACATTTCCTACTGATTACCTGTAAGAGCACTTCCATAGTTACACAGAAAATGGGGAAACCTTCACAATTGAACAGAGGAAGCCTACAGCAAGTTAGAGCAATGGATTGGAAACCAGGGAGGTGAAAAGATTTATGAAGCGCTGCAGTTTTAGCAGCGCAGTGACGGGGCACTACACTGCCACACAACATGTCAGCACACTGAAACCTGAACAAAAGTGTACCAGCAGCTCAGGAGGCCCATCTTCTGCATCCTCTGCAGACTGCTCTTCTCCAATTTTACTGTAAGAAAGTAGTTCATACTTATTATTAATGACAATTGCATTCTGTATCTGCTTAACTGAACAGTTACTGGCTTTCATTTCCAGTATTTGCTTTTGCTATTGTTTTTTTTCAGTGTGAAATAACTATAAGCTTCAGGTATAAAAACATCAACTGTTTGGCACTGCCATTACTGAAATGGAATCTTAATTTGTCAAGCACACGGAGGCAGAAATCACTTATTACTAACAATTCTATTAGCAAGAAATCCTGATAGAGAAGTAACATTAGATGTACTGTGCTGTTTCTATTTATACACAAAAGACCAGGCCTGAGGTAGGCAAGCAAGCAGGGCTAGACAACAGCACAAATCAAATCTGCCAAATAATGTAGGCCTGCAGCCCTTTTTTTTTTGGCATCTGTTCATATATACTAACAGAAAGAAACGGCTCTTCACCTTAGGTCCCATACATTAAGCCGACGATCAGTACCACTTGAAGCAAGAATTGTTTCATTATGAGGGGACCAGTGAACCTGTTGAAAGAAAACAACTTAAGAGAAGCAGCTACTGATTTCTAAAGCATAACCTGAATAACTAGCATCCTGGCCACTAATTTTCAACAACCATACTCCATAAGTCAGTTTCTTCCAGCACAAAGGATATCCAGTAGCTCAAACAGACTGCTTTAAAGTCTTAAGATTTCTCAAACTGAAAAGATGTTATGTCACTGTTACAGATTTACCATATTTTATGAAATGTCTAAAAAAAATCACTGTTACTTGCATCTAACTAAATAGGCAGAGTTCACAAAATTATGTTTGAACCCAAGTCCTCTCTACAGCACACCATTTTAGAAAAACCTTCTACCTGCACTGAAGGTACCTGCAAATGCCCAGTATTTTTTTAGTAGTAAGTTGTTGCCTCAAAGTCAAGTGGGAAAAGTCAGAAAGAAACTATGTGGAACTGTCTGTAATTGTTAAACATAAAATAGGGAATAGATCAACAGACTTATTTGTGTTACAAGAACACAAATCTACATGTTCTTCTCCAAGTCAGTACTCTTCTCATTTTTTTCCTACAGGTTGTGAGAAATTTACCCACCTGAAAAATCTCATCTTTATGAGACTCAAAAGAATGGAGCTTCAACTTTAAGTTTCGAAGATCCCATAGAGCCACTGTCTGGCAGACAGAAGTAACAAGAAATTGTTTTTATTAAAATGGCTTTCATCTAGAATACTTCAGAATTTTAAGTATACATGAGTAAAAACCTTGTCAGCAGAACCAGTTGCCAGAATGAACTCGCTGTAAGGATTGAAGGACAGACAGTTGACCTCAGCTGTATGAGCATCTATGGAATGACTTGGCTTGGACGTGACATTAGATCTTGTGTCCCAACTGTTGCAATGGAGGGTTTGGGGAAGGGTTAGGGGCAAGGAGGAAAGAGGGAGAGCAAACAAACATAAGTTTTTACAGGAGCTTCTTTTTCACTACACCTTAGTTTAAGAAGACAAAATTATTACTAAACCCAACTCTGAAGCTACAGTTTTCATTCCAAAACCTTCCGTTATTTTGTGTCTGTTGTACACAAGCAGCTCACACCAGGAAGCTGACATAGATATTTGTTACATCTTCTTTTCAAATTATGTGAACACATTAAATAGCATGTAAATTTCAGTGATTCTGCACCATTACTGTAGTTAATTGCCTAAAAGAGCTACATGAAATGATTCCGAAACTCAGATTTTTTTTTTAATCCAAGTGCTCTGAGCTAGGTCCACTAGCAGCACACAGCAGGCACCATGCAGAAACCTCCCAACCCCAACTTACATCATAAGCTTCTGATCATCTGCTACAGATCCAAACAGAGATTCATGGAGCAGATGCCATGCCACGTCTTCTACGACTGCAGAGTGTCCAGTAAAGATGGCTTTTGCATCCACAATCTTGCCTTCTTTTGGTCCAGCACTTATATCCCATAAACACACTGTCTGTAAATAAGTTACATTCTATTGAAATGCAAGCACTGACTGTATCAGCTTTTAAACAACTAATCACACTCTACATATAAGCAGAGAGATAAACTGAAGCAGTTCTTTGTTTTTGAAAAGAAATACTTAATGTGCCATAAGTGAGAAGAGAGCTAAATTATCAATTTTTTGTAAGTTTGAGGGCCAAGGATTACTTTTAGGTTCACAAAAGTAATTTACAGTTTTAAAGTCTACAAAGAAATTTATAAGCAATTAGTTCAATTAATCCTTGACTCTCTTACTAATTTATGGTCTTCACCCAACCCAGTTTAAGGGGCTTCTTCCAGCAGACAACTATAAAAACATTCTGTTCTTACAGAATGCACTAAGCCAGATGTTTTCTAATTATCTATTACATCATAAATTAGGAGGAGTTAGGGTTCTTTAAATGGGGGAAAAGATGTTGTTTTTACATGATCATCTGATGCACTGAGAAGATGTCCACTCAAATTTGAGTTCCATGATAAGCCATAGCCTTCCTTCTGGTGCCCTCTTAATCTGAGGTCAGGATTACACTCTCCACTTAGGTCTGAAAGAGAGAAAATTCCTTCCATTTAGCATCACCTTGCATATTAATCCAAAAGAGTATCATTATCACCCAAGAACTTTGTTTCTGTTGCAATAACTATATTTTATACTTGAACCTCTTTGGAGGTTCTGCTACTTCTATCAGAATTATCTTATGATATTGAGGATAACCAGGCAGTTAAACTCATTGAAGATATGGGCCTTCCCATTCAGATTCCATAACCCAATCAACTATCCTCCCAATCACAGTTAAACATCAGCTTAGCCCTCAATAACAAGAGGCATTTTGATGAACTTTGAGGAGCCTGACCCACCTGGTTTTGAAGGATGTTTAGTGTAGTCAAATACCAACACATCAGCAGACGGTGTTTTTGTCGCAATTATGCAGGGATTCTGTGGCATGTAACGAGCACGGTTCACTTCACCTTCATGGTTAATTTTAATCTCCATTTCAATTTTGCCAGTCACAGATCCAAAGCCACCAAACTCTACATTTGTCAGAAAACATTAGTTTATCACATCAATTATTTTAGTCTCCTGAAGCAGCATTTCACAGCATCTTCCCTACTCCAAAAAACAGTGGTAAGCATCCTATCAAATACAAGAAAGACTAGGAAAGACCTGCACCATGTGACACACTTTTGATATTTGGAATCCTCTTTCAGAGCTTTAGTCTCTATTTGAGGTAGATGTGTACCAGTTTTCACCACATCTGACAGAGCTGGCAGAAATTCTAGTAGGGACTGTATATTGTTGTTACCTGAGTTCTTCTGAAACAAAGTTTCCTCTTTTAGTCACAGTTAATGATCTTAGACAGGGGCACCCTGTGCTGAGTTAGGAACTGGCTGGA
>VZRE01013356.1:22780-50333 GCA_013396775.1 Cephalopterus ornatus
GGCCGGGCGGGCCGCGGGAAGGCGGAGGCGGCCCGGCCCTGCCACCCTCTGGCCGCGAGGAGGGGCTGTGGGTAAAGCAGCGCCGCCGAGGGCACCTGTATTAGCTATGTCTTGGGTAATAAGCCCTAAATCATACTAAAAACTTAGATATTGGTCCCAATTCGCAACAAGAAATTATGGAATCATTGTATCATAGAATGGTTGGAAGAGACCTTAAAGATCAGCTCATTCCAACCCCCTCCTGTCATGAGGAGGGAACCTTCCACTAGAGAACGTATGTAAAACTGTAAGTAAAAATGGTTACAGAGCCCACGGCTGAACAGTTACTGCTTTTCAGCAATGGTGCTGAATGCTGCTTAATTTTCTGGAAGAAATATAGGTTTGAACTATTTTTTAGTTGTAGTTATGGTATGGAAGGCGCTGAACTGCATTACTGAACCCTCAGACACACAGTATCAGTCAGTGTTACCAGTGTTTTAAATTCTATTGCTCCCTAACAGTGTCAGTGGTGGTGTCTCGCACTGTGGCGAGTGACACGTTTGAGCAGCCATGTACAGATCAAACACACAGCCTTACCCTTGTACAAATCAAACACACAGCCTTACCCCCGCACGAATGAAACATACAGCCTTACCACCACGCCTGCCCAGCCTTGCTGATCTCTCCTTTCAGCTATCACTAGGCAGAAGACCAGGTGTTTAAGGTTAGGCTGGATGGAACTCTGCGCAACCTGGTCTAGTGGGAGTTCTCCCTGCCCATGGCAGCGGGGTTGGAACTATGTGATCTTTCAACACAAACCATTCTATCATTCTCTGATTCTATGATTTCGGTTAACTGCTTTCAATTCACCTTAAGTGAACAGTGCTTGCCACAGGTAACAGCCTTAACCAGGGTAGATCTTTCTGGCCACTAATTACACTTTCCAGCATAATAATGGAAATAGAGGCATTTAAGAATCAGGTTAGATTGTCCCAAATGCCTCTAAAGATTCTAAGGAATTTTTGTCTCCAAATTGCAAATGTTTTCTTGCCATATTGTGACTTACAGTCTTAAAATGAATTCTTGCTTCAATATTAAACTGACGGAGAGGAATCCTGTATCACTGAGGCTCCTATGCCTGGAGTCCCAGAAGGGCAAGAAATCAGCTCTGTAGTGGATCTTACTGTGCTCAGTTAGAGATAGTGGCAGGAGAGAGGGAAACAGCCAAATAATAGCTGGCGTTAAATTTTAATCTCCCCTCTGTGACTACACTCTTCATGAGCTGAGCCTTCTAGGGTCTGGTCTCCAGTTTTTCAAACAAGGAATCCAGTTATGGGAAATGTTTATGTGTAGGAGAATCTGAGGCTGGTAATAGCAGCCAAAGGCTGTAGCATGGGAATTGGGAAAGAAGGCTGAGGAAGGCAGCCAGATCCTCCAACAGGAAGCTTTCCCCAACACTGCTTTTCTGGCAGGCCTGTTAAAAAATAGAAATCTTCCAGTGAAGTTAAATAACTATATATTATTCTTATGCTTAACCTGCACAGATTACAATTAAACCTATGCATGGCTTACTTATTCAAAATGAGAATCCTGTTAAATTACTTGGGAGCTGTAAAATAATCAGCTCCATAGGAGTACATGACTGAGTGTGTTAACACAGACACAAGGCCTTGGTCATGCCAGATGTGGCACCAGCTTCCCTTTGATAATGCTTACTAGTTGCTTTGGAACTTGCTGCCAAGTATGTGTCTACTCCTGAGGCCTTTCTAAAACATTTGAGAGTGGAGACTGAACCTTTCAGAGCCTGCATGTTGTTACAGAGAGTTGATCACTTAAACCTCAGATACTGGATAAAGAAAATCTCTGTCATGCTTCCTGGCTTTAAGTGACCTCTGTTAGCTCTCACAGAAGGCTGATTACATGGTCCTTTGAAAGATGAGGCATGTATGAGCATTTGGATGGGATGCTACTTGTCCTTTTGCTGTAAACAGCATTTGTACCCACAGCTTACCTGGAATATGACAGGGAAAATGTGAGTTAGTTTTGAAAAGTGATGGACAAAATTACTCTTCAATGATGTCACATAGGGCTTAGCTGAACTATAAGTTCCCTCCACAAATTTTTCCAGACTCTATTTAGGATCTGGAAATCGAGTTGGATTGTAATAAGCTTCCAGAAGTAGTACTAGCTTTGGTGAACAAAACCTGTCATGCTTAGCTGTCAAAACAGTTGGTAAGTGACCAGCACAATTCCCTTCTCCTTGTTAACAATTACATTTGCATGCAACCACATTTTCTTTTCATTTAAATCTGCGCACCAAAAATCCTGTTATTAAGTGTTCTTCTCCCATTGAGATTGTCATGGAAAAGATAATTTATAACACTACATTTATCAAAGACAGCACATCATTGACTCTTATGTTGCTTATTTGCAATTCATCAGCATGGTCACATCTGTGACCACACATCTAAAACATATCCTTTGATTCCCACACTTTGTAAGGAAAGCAATTATCCAAGGCTGTTGTTCATCACTTGCAGTATGTGTAAAATGTACCACAAATTAGTTCTGAAGTAAAAGAGTGACTTGAATCATAAGCTTTATTTTTATTAAGCTATACTTCTTTCAAACCTAAGCATGAAATATTGCATTTTCATTTCAGTAACACACCACCACGTCCTGCATCCTCAATTGTGTGTGCTGCATCATGCTTCAAATTGCCAGATATACTTATGAAGAATTATATGCACTTGTTAATTTCAGGTTGAAAAACAAGTATGCTGATTTATTACTCTGCAAAGAATCAGCTGTCTTGCTGTTACTTATGTCTCTTACACATTATGCAGAGCTGATGGATGTTTGTAGCACAGCTCAGCAAGTAGGTGTAGGTATTACTGTGAATGCCCATCTCGGTCAGAAAATTGTATAAAGGAAATCAAGTTTGCACAAAAACTCAAAATTGTCCATTGCAAAAGTAAAGTAACAGCCTCAACATTTATTATTCTCTAATGTATCTGCTATCATTGCATAGTCTCAGTAGCCTGTTTGGAATAAAGCATCATTTTCATCAAACATGTAGATAAGAAAAGCACACCTCAGTTTAGTTGATGCAAACATTCCCTCAGAATTTCTTGAGATATGACTGTGTTTATTTTCCCCACTGCTCATCCAGTATTTCTTTGTTTGTACCCAGCAATTATCATCTCCCCAGTATCAATCACACCCAACAAACACCCTGCTGTCACAAAAGAATCTTGAGCTGTAGCAGTGTCTCGGACTCGTTCTCTGTGATGTGCAGTTTGGGATCTGTCTAACGACAGCACATCTCTGACGGTTCACTTCTAAATAGCTGTGCCTGTGTTTTATCCTAATGTGCCACATCTGTGTGCTGCATGGCCATATGCAAATGACAGCTTTCAGTTTGCAATGAACCAAGTGCATTTGTAGGAATGTCAGTACTTAGGGGAAGGCATGACACACTGGGATTTTATCCAGCATTGTAGACAAATACTCCACTTGCACCTTCTAGGTGGGATTGTTCCCACCACTGAGGTGCTGTAGCACGAAATCATGAGCTGGAAGTATTGGATAACTAGCACTGTTTGTCGCACTTCCAGCTAACCACTGCAGATTGCATTGAACTTCATGCTGCAAAGGAGAAGAAATCCTATAACAGTCTTGTGCGTTCCTTCAGTATTCAGGAATATACAATGTTTTACCTTTGATGTAGAACGTTTATGCAGTAAGTTACAAACTAAGCTTGTTCTCATATAACAAACCCCTCCTTCCCCTCCTGAGGTAACATTAACAGTGCACTAAGCAAAGATTAATAAATCCAACCCTGCTGAATACTTTTTTTGTTGTTTGCATGGACATCAACAACAGGGTTTGCTGGGCTATTTCTGTGCTGTGTGGCATTTGTTTAGCATTTTCTATGCTTTTTTAAAAATAATTCCATATAGAATGGTCTGTAAATGATTTGAGAAATAGATATAAACATTTACATAACTTTCTTGGCACACTTTTATTAATTTTGCACAGAGTAGAGGAACTGGTTGAATTACAGAAGACCTGGGGAATGTGTGAGTAGTTTTCCACAGGTCATTTTATGAAACAGTGCTGCAATATGTGCTGGTTTGCACGCTATGTATTTCCAATATGTGTTGTCATTGTATAATCTGCTGTAGTTTGGCAGGCTCTGGCCTGGACAGGTTATTGCCCTTATGTGGAGTTTGCAGACCTGTAGGGAAATTAAAAGAAATGGCAGAGAGTATTTTGCATGGCAGAAAATAATTTGGCTTTTTGATAGAAGTAGCAGATCTGCAAATTTGTACAGCAAACAATCTATTTTCTAATAAGTACAAACACTTAAATGAGTGCCAGCAGGGAGATTTTTAATAAAATGGAAGGAGACATAGGACTTCTGAAGCTTCCAGGATTTAGCCCAATGGAGTTCCTTGTTACTTGTTCCCCTGGTCTCCCTCCTTGTGAACTTCGAAGAACTTAGAGAGCAGGAATTGAGTAGTTCCAAGCCTGTGTCTGAGTTGTAGGACTCAGAGGAGACTGTAATCCAGAAGCTGCTGTTTTCGATTTTATAGAAAGGAGTTGAGGCAAACTGCTGCTCTCAATGATGTGCTGAAGCATCATGAAGCACAGGAAAGCCTAAGCCTTCTGTGCCAAAGAAGGTGAAAGGGAGTTGTTTATTATAATCCATTTCCTCTTCAGCTTCCACTCTAGGGCTTAAAAGCCTCTGCAAGTATTCAATGAAGGAAAACGATCTCTGCTCTTGCCTTCTAATCCCCAGGAATGTCTCTCCCCACCTGAGCTGCCTGGCCTTCTTTTTCAGAGGCTTCTCTGAGAGGTCACCATAGGGTTTCCTTTTGTGTTCTTCACTCTTAACTCTTTTGAGACTTGAAGCAATTAATAACGGCATTATCTTCAAGGTTCTGGATATCTCAGGGGTGAATCCACTGAGACAAGAACCATGCCAAGATGTTTCAGCTCACTGATCAGTTTCTGTGGTAATGAAGATTTTTGTTTGTGCTGTTTGATTTACTCTGTCGTTATGGCAGAACACTCTAACGTGTAAGTCTTTGGAAGCTCTAGAGATCTTGACTTTTATATGTTGTCTGCTTTCCAAAGGTTTTAAACACTGAGAACCACAGTCCTGCAGAATGTGTATTACTGGATAGGTGCTACGTCAGACGTCTGCGCAGCTTTTTATTTCGGGAGGCAGAGGCTGGGGCCAGAGGAACTGTGGATTCACAGCGTGTAAGGAAAGGAGGAGCAGGCAGATAGAGGATCTGCTGAGGACAGGTTGGTGCCTGTTTACATTTCTGCAGTCAGTTCTAAACTGGTGGATACCCAAGCATCTTACAGTACCCAGAAAATAAACTTTGCTGCTCTTTCTGCTAGTTACTCCCAGCAGTGTCTAAAGTGGCATAGCCATGTCTTCAGAAATAGGAGAAAAAAAGATAGTGGCACTGCCCTGTCAAGTCAGTACTGTACTTGAACATACCTTGCAATTAGCAGTTTGTCTGGTATACCTCAGGGGCCGTTTCAATACTGTTAATGCCATTTTGCAATACGTTTCAGAGTGTGTTTTTATGAACAGTTTAAGCCAATCTAAGACCATAAAAATGTTGAAAGGAGTAGCCCTGGTCTCCCCTCTTCCTCACCACTCTCTGTCCCTGCCTTGCCCAGCCCTAACAACCACAAAGTCAGTGGGGAGCTGAGTCAGATCTCCAGTCTAGGTGATTTATTTTTTTTTTTAGCAGAGTTGCTTTTCAGCCTCAGAGGATCAAGCTGAGCATAGTCATTGCATGTCTTCCTGGTCTTAAACCTGTACCAAGGGGAGCACATGGCCATGGGCAAGAGCAGGGATGTCTCCATTCAGGTTCTGGTTTCAGATTAGTTTGCATCAATTGTGAGACTGCACCACAGGCCATGGCAAGTCAATGTTTGTACTCTAGTGCTGGTTCACTGCTTCATCTGGAGTGTTCCCTGAATAGCCAGCTAGTAGTATTGTCTCTCTGTCACTTGTCTGTCTCCTGCAGATGAAGAATCTGAGAAAGAAGGTGAAAACTCCATTCACATGCTTTCATTTACTGGCATGGGAGGAAAGCTTTAAAATTTCTACTTAGTTACGGGTATAAGCAGGATATATAATTAGGACTTCAGGGGGAGACAACTGAGGTAAACAGCAGTACAGGAACTCCCAGTGTCATGGGACACTATTAAGACCTTATTTGACATGCATTTAAAGTATTCTTCAAAGAGTTTTTTTAAAGGAAAAGGTTTTAACAAAATTGCTCCTTTGCTGAGAGGCAGCACAACTGGATCAAATTAAATAAAACCTGAATTTCAAAAGCATCTTGTGATTTGAGATACTGTAGAGAGCCTCTTTAAAAGGTGTCTGAGACTAAGCATCCATCAGCTGAGGAAATCCCTAACACTAGGGGCTTTAGAAAAATCTAAGCTTTCATATTTGAACTATTTCTCCATACAGCTGGAAATCGAATGTAAACAGGGCCTAAGAAACTTGGCTAAAGTAATTTAGGGGAATCAGAACTGATGACTGCTAATACGAGCTCAGGTTTCTAGCCAAATGCCCAGAACACTAACGTTTGGCTTTACTGTTTTGTGTTTTTCCTTGATTCTCTGCTGTGAGGTGCAGTGGGGGAACAGCAGAGCAGTGATGACTTTTAACATAACAACACTGCCCTGTTTCTTAGGAAGGACCTGTTTTTTGGTGAAGCTTAGGGATACAAGTACAGATCACATGATATCATATGAGAAGTCATTTTTGGCTCTCTCTCGCTTTGAGGGCCTATTGCACATGGGAGGTTAAGGAGGGTGTGAATAACCTCATTTCTTTTTTGGAGGAGTGACGCAGTTGCAGACGTTGGATGCCAGAATGGCTCTGTTATTAGTTGTGTGTTACTGCTACATCTGCATACCACAGCCACAGGTCAGCACCTCATTCTGTCAGCGCTCTGCAGACTGTAGGAAGATGCCAGTTATTGACCTGGAGATCTGACTTACTCTTAGATTCTGAGAATAAGACAGTTGGATACAGGAAGACGGGACTGTGCAAGATGATAATTATTGATGAGCAAAATAACCAGTTCTCATGGTTGCAACCTCCCTGGCAGCAGAGAAAATATAGAAAGAAAATTGAAATTTGAATTTTAAAGAGACACAAAGTAGCTTTCTGAATGCTTATGAAAGAGCTGTGCCCAGGTGAAACAATCGATTAGGAAAAAAAGGAAAAAAAAGTGATAGATAACTTATTGGATTTTTTTAATTTTTTTTTTTTTTTTAATTAGCTACCTCCCAAAAGAGTTACTTCAGAACCTGATTGTAAGTCTTCTGGGGCTAACATTAACATTTCAGTTTGGACCAGGAGTGAGCTTTCGAAGCCAACCTTCTGATTGTCCCCACTTAGAGCACATTGGTTTACACTGCAGACTGGTCACCGAGCAAATGAACTGGATCATTCTTGAGTGAAACTAAATCAGAAATATGTTCCATGTGCTAGTGAAGGGCGTAGATTTACAGAGCCAGATAAAAGATAATCTAAAGGAATTACCACCCCCGCAAATATATTTAGCATGGAGTCAAGGTCCTCAAAACCAATTGTTTTACTCTACAGATCCACTCCTATTGCATGGTACTACTTGCTAGTGGTAGACATAAATTAACTTGTTTCTTTGATTTTTTTTTCTGAAAGAAATACAGCTTTTGGATAGACTTTCAAGTGCTCTTTGCTTCTACTTCTTAAGCATGTTCATATCCAATTATCTGTAATGCTTCAGTGGCATTTGCTCAGGTAGCATTATATACTTTGCTTAGTATTTGCAGTGAAATCCCACCTATTTCAGGACAAAGTTTCTGGATCCACAGTATGCAAAATGATGTATTGAAGGTAAATCTCAAATGCCTACTCAGCATTTTGGCAGTGGGACATATGGAAGCACACACTTAAAGACAGTGAAGGTCAGAAATTCTGTCTCAGGGGATTTTGAATTGAAATGTGAGAGTTTTAAAAAATATGCTACGGGTTTGAACCAAACATTCGGAAACACTTTTCCTTCTTTCCTATGTGTGGCCATGGAGTCATTCATCAGTCTGTCCTCCGCACTTGCTTGGCTCCGCAATGGAAATATCTAGGGGCAGTATACTGTTGATCTTGTATGTGTTTTATTAAGGCCTAGCACGCTCTCAGATCCCACAGAACAGTTCAGAAGAGAAATATTCTGTTAACATGAGGAACACAAAGAGTTGAGCTGGAGGACTGAAATGTGGAAACATTCTGCTGTCTCCACACACTAAGAGAAAGAGAAAGGAAGAATTTACCACAAGTTGTTAAAGGGTAATGTAGCACACTGACAATCAACCACAAGGAAAAGGAGGGCCCCAGAGAGGTGAAACCTGGTTCTTCCCTCAGACTTTTCCTTGGACTGGTACAGCTACCCACAGCCTCTCCTGTAGTGCTGCGTCTTAAGGCTTATAAATGTAGGAGATGGTAGGCGGTCAGAGAGGGTGGTCACAGAAGAATCCCAGTTTCATTGGGACTGAACTCCCACAAGAATTAAAGGCAATAAATTTCACCACCTTTCACCACAAATCCCAGGCACATTTATTCATCAAAGCTTTTGTAACACAATACAAATAAGTAGCAATGTGGGCATTTAGTAGCAAGGGGGAAAAAAAAAAAGTAATGCCACAAATAAAAGCACGGAACCCTCCTCTTAAGAAGCAATAAAAGAATACTAAACCCCATGTTACAAGACTCACACCACACTTGTAATTCATTCTTAGAAGGACTTAAAAATGTCCCATGAAGACAATAAAGCTATTTTAATATAAGAGAATACTCAAAATACATTCTATTTAAGACGTATTTTTCTACGTAACTGATACTGGCATTTGTATGCCGTTCACATAACAATACAAAATTAAGTCTGTGTAAAGACCTGTTCTGAGTGGGGTAGGGCAGCATGTAATAATATTCCATGATGCCTGGGTTTTTTTGAGACAGCAGCTTGTCCCTCTTTTTTTCTGGGATAACAGCAGCTTGCAGGAAGCCTGAAGAAGTGCCATAGTACATACTGTCTCAGAAGAAAGTGAGCAATCAGCTGCTGATACTGAAATCTTGCAAGTGCTGGGCAGTGAGCTGGTTTGGGACTTGGTGCCATCCAAGAAGGTGCAATACTATTCAGGATTCTCATTTCTTTGTGTTTAGAATGCAGCAGGACCTTGGTAATGCCTACTAGGGGATCTTTCTGCATAAGGCACAGACTTCCAATGGGTCTTTGACGAGTCTCTAGCTAACATGATCATGTTTGATCACTTTAGAAATTCTTACTAGCAGAGGGAATTTTGTTAAAAGACAAGAAAAAAAGAGCCTCTTTTTGGCACAGGTGTTGCTGCAGAGCTAAGAGAAGACTCCTTACAAAATTTAGTGAATAAACTGCACAGCAACTGATGTGTGGTTTATTGCATAGAGTAATGCTGAAATACCCATAAGGGTTACAGCATTCTGCAAACTAATTTTCTGATGGGAAAGTGAAGGCTAGAAGCACCCAGAGTATATCTGTGCTGGCAGCTGGGTGAAGCCATATCTAACTAAGCTTAACCCCAGAAAATGTGGTGGAGTTCTGTGGAAGTGCGAAATTGGCTACATTTCTAGATATTTTTAAAAGATAGGAAATATCTGGGTTTGTGTGTGTGTGCGCATTGCCTTCCACCAAAATTGTCCTTTTCTCCCCAAAAAGAAGCAGATATGAAAAGAACAAGCAGAGGAACCTGGAGAAAACACATCTCATAGCTAAAAGATGCTGTTTCTTGTCCTGAGTTGTAATTCAGTGTGTTTGCTGAAGGGTGAACTCTGAAATAATTTCTGCGCCACTTTGCTATACACAGTTGTATGATATTATCTGAACTGACCCCACCAATTCAGGATATTGATTTGCAAAGGATTAAAGAGTTACCAGAGCCAACTCTTACTCTGCATAAGCAATCATGCCATACATTTCCACCCAAATTCATCAGATTTCACTTTCAAAACCATCAACTAAGTTTGACTTGCTATTTATATTGGAAAACCTCCATTTGCCCGCCATTACCCAAATTTGAAATATCTGAATGAAGAGTTGTGAGAAGAGAGTCAGAATTTCTGAACCATTCAGCTCAAGACAACAGCAAACCTGTTAAGTAAGTCCATAGCAATGTATTATACAACAGGAGATACACGGTCCTTGTAGGTTGTTAGTACAACAAAAGACCTTTGGCAGGCAGACCATGATTCTAATTTACAATCCCCTAAGTAAGCTGATTCTACCCATTCACACTGTCATGCCCCCATACTTGCAAGCACTAAGACATGTGCATGCTTGACCAATTTTGCCAGGATCACCTGTATGTCATATGGATGGCAACTGCAAATAGCTTTCAGGTCCTCACTACATCATAGAATCATAGAATCATAGAATTGATTGGGTTGGAAAAGACCTCAGAGGTCATCAAGTCCAACCCTTGGTCCAACTCCAGTCCATTTACTAGATCATGGCACTAAGTGCCATGTCCAATCTCAGTTTAAAAACCTCCAGGGACGGTGAATCCACCACCTCCCTGGGCAACCTCTTGGGTTCCTCTTCATTAGTGATGATAAATTGGGTTTGGACAGGTTTTTATACTCTCTAGGCATCAACAGTTACTATGGGTCAATATTTTTGCCTCACAACCTTGTTTATTTTATCCTCCATAAATCGTCAACAAGATTGCTGCCTCTTCTGTTTGTTTCTTCATTTCACATATCTTTATGGCTATGGTCTGTCTCAATGCTGACATAACATGAAGAGGAATGGCTCTTCCACTGTGCTACAGCTTTGCTGCTTTGCTCCATTGTTTCTACTGGTGCTTTTGTGTGCACGTTTCCATCCAGACCGATTCTAACACTGTAACGGCAAAAAAAGTTTCTCTGCCATTCACTGTAAAGAAACTCACAGTACCTCTGAGCATACCATACTGAGGACCCAGGGCTGTGGCCCCAGAAAACTTGGCACTCCATGCCAGTGTTACTCTCCAGTGCATTACCTCAAGGGCCATGATTTGAGTGTAACTAATTATCACTCTGCAATGAAGTCAACTGAAAGTCTTTTCACATGCCTGGACACTTGCCTTTGACCCGAGGCTACTACTCCTGCTTTCTAACCAGTGTTTCTCCCAATATCCCAAAGAACAAGGTGAGTGAATGTCTCTCAGCTTATATGAAGACACAAAGCTTATATGAAGAAGTATTACTTTTTATTGTCAAAACTGAAACACACCCCCTCCCCAAAGAAGCATTCAAACTCAGAATTCTTTCAGCAGGTCACTCAGGGTACAAAACCACTTTAATGATGAATTATGTGAGACTTGCAAACACATATTCCAAGCTGTTTCTTCTTGCTGGATATAATCAGTGGTGCAGATGTTAGGTCAGCTGCAGAATAAAATGAAACCTTTCATACCTTTTCCCAAGTTCTCCACTTTTAGTGCACATGAAGAAATTTTGATAATGACCCTTTAAAATCTATACTTCATTATTTTCTCCTAACATTAAGCATACTAGGTTTTGACACTTTTTCTGTTATTACAGGTTATTGACTATTTCAATCTGACACTTATTGTCTCTGAAAATAAAGAGTACTCAGTTCAAATTCCAACAAATTATAGTCACAAGACAGGAATCGCCAATATGAAAGAGATCTACCTCTGAAACATAGCCTGATGGAAAATGTTTTGTCATATGGAATATGTGGGGTTTTTTTCTCCTGGCTTGAATCAGTCTAATGTAGCTCTGTTCTCAACAAATGCATCTAGCCAAGTTATGAAGGACTGTGGAGCCAAAGGGAGTAGTTTTTCTTTTATGACTCTTACAAAGGTTAGGTTTATCTAAGTGGCTTGCAAACAGTTAGTAATCACTAAAATTACACAGCACTTATAAAATGTTTGTGCAGTAACTAACTTGGTGACCAGCTGCAGAGTTTAACTCTGCATTTATTCCCCTGTGTTTTGCAAAATTGTAGAGTAGGTCTTAGATACGCATTCAGTACAGAAATTGTTGCAACAATATAAATTGTTACTGACCAACTCTTTGTTATTGTCCTTTTGCCAGAGGTGAACACAACCACATTTTCCATGTCCTCCCCTATGGAATCAGTAAAGCAAAATGGTCCTTCAGCCAGTTTGCTATGAAATCTAGTAGTTCAGTTACAGAACCCAAATTACTGTGAGAGGCAGCTGATGTTGAGCTTCTAGATTTCATATGATATTGGCTTACAATCACATAGATATTACTTGTAAGAGGTTTGGAAATCATAACTGAGTCTGGGCAGTGAGGAGAGTAAGGACTGGCAGCCTCTTAAATCACTGCAACTGTTTCTGAAATGACAAAGCACACAAGCCTTGGAATTATAATCTGCCATCACAGTAATTACTGTACCACAGGTTTTTCTCATCCTTTACAAAACCTCCTGGAAGTGCTTATAAGAGTGTTCAGAATAGATACGCTGGTCACTTACATTTGTTCCAGAAGTATGGCCATTAGTTGCTCAGGACATAGTTTTGGGAGAAGTTTGGCTTTTCCACCATATTGAAAAGGATTAACTATTTGATTTTTGCCTTGAAATGCAGCTTTCAAAATGTTGAATCAGAAGGTCTGCATGGAGAATGCAAAGCTAGAAGTTTACTGATTCCAAAATTTAACAGGTGCTAATTTTTTGTCCCATAAATTGTCAGTTGTTCTCAATGAGAGATGTGTAAAGTATTCCCTATGATTTAATAAATTGTAATTGATACCATGTTAGGGCCATGAAACACCTTCACAGAAATGTAGCTAGAAGCAAAAACAATCACTAACAAAAAGGCACCAGACCAAAGAAATTTTGAGATTCAGTGAAAAAATAAGGTTCTCTGTTTCCCATTCGGCACTATATATGCACAGCATAAAAGCCATAGAAAACTGAGGAGAAAAACTCTGAAAAAACTAGCAGTTATCTTCCACTGTATTTTTAGCATGGGAACATAGCCAGACAGCATCACTCAGCAGGTTCCCAGAGTGTTCTTTCCTTCAGCCAGACAATCTGAAAACCCAAGGAATGACTTTGCACTTGTACCAAGCAAGCTGCAGGAGGTGTTCCATCCTTGCTTAGCGCAGTCAGTGGTACTAAGAGCTGTATTTGTCAACAGCTTTGTATTGCTCTCGGTATTGTGCCAGTTATCCTTGCTCCTGAGGTTTCTGCTGGCAGCACTGTCCACGCTAAAGCTGCTCACAACACTGCAGCTGAATCACTTGAGCAAAATTCTTCATAGTGCACCAAACTCAGGCTGACTCAAAATAGCAGTGATGCACTGTCATCAAAAAGTGTCTGCAAGCAGAAGAGCTCTCATTAAAGCTGGCCAAAATCTTCCCAGGTGTGAACATCTCTGCTTCTTGTATCTAGCTGGGGTAGAGGGTAATTTATTTCTCTTTTTAATACAGTAGCTTCATCTAGAATATATAAATATAAATACTGCAACTATTTGTAATGTTTGCGAGTACACGCCACTGAGGGTGGAAGCTTGAAAAAGTACGTAGTGGGAAATTTTTAGTGGTTCTATAGGCACAGCATTCACAGTATTCACCTTTCCTTCACCAGCTGTGGGACCAGCTGTGGTCACAGGGCTCACGGCATTCCCACCCTAAAGGCAAAGACATAATATAACCTAAGTAGATACACTGAAGCCAGCTTGAGGCTGGCTAGAGACACCAGAAGAGGTAATACATGTAGGTCACTACAGGCCACAAAGTCCATTTAAGAATCCAGGTAAACATTTGTGGCTGGCCACACTGAGATGCTGAAAGACCTTCCTCCAAATCGTCTGCCCAGAAATTCAATCCCAATTGTCCCTGCAAGCTGCAGTCACATCCTGATTGCAGTACGGACACACTCTATTTTACTCAGTACTTTTACTTGTCAAGCTCTCTGCGTGTTCATCAGGGGTAACTGGATATCAGAAACTATTCGGTAAGGTGGATTTTACATCCTCTCCCCAGGGGACCTACTGACACAGGATTATTCTCAAATGATGTGTGAACAAAGACTGCCTTTTTCTGCAGTAGTATATTCATCTTTGCTGGTGAGTAATACAACATTAACAAAGCATTCCTATTTCTGTAGTAATCGTTGTGCACACACAGAGCTCCTCTGAAGAACTAGCCTGCAGATTTTCACCCTATTTTACTTGAGACTTGTTTGCAGGTTCCCCGGGTGGAAGGAGGTAGTTCACTATTACTTCTCAAACTGCTTCTCAAAACTTTTCCATTTCTTTTAGAACACCTTGATATGACTTCCTTCACATTCTCCCTCTTGGCAGACCCCGACTGAAGGTTGGTGTCTCTTCTCTTGGTAATTCAGGTTCTGCTTTCCTGCAGGCTATGTCCCAGCTTTTCTGTCTGTGCAATTTACTAAATGCAAGATTTACTACCCAATTAAGACATTTGCCTGCTCTCTTACACCTGCCAACAGTAATATTTACATGCTATATGAGCTTCAGGAGCTTGGTTGAAAGCTGAGATGTTACTGGGTCTGAGCAGGCAGGTATTTTGGAGGAGAGCTGCAGGCTCTGACCTCACTTCAGATCCCCACAGCCTTCTCTACCTCCAGAGAAAGACTCCACACTTCCATTCTCATCCTGTGCCAGCCAGAGCCAAACTGGCACTCCTGCTCTGCAGCAATTAACAAAGTGGCATCTCTCATGATGCTGCCAGTGAGAGAGCACAAGGATGTTAAGTGCCTGCAGTTTATGCTCTGCCTTGTATGTGAATGTACTGGGGGGCAAGAATGGCAAGGATCTGACTGGATCCTAACAAAACCCTGCTCCAGCAGATGCTGGAAACCCACAGATAAGGAACTGAACCACCCCAGGGCACTGGCCCTGCCGAGCCTGCTCTGGGAAGAACTCCAGTCATCACTCAGGAGAGCATCCAGCACCCCCTCATACTAAAAAATGGATTAAATACCTTGTATGCTGCAGTATGTGATTTTAGCCATATGTGTAAACAGGCATAATCTGTTCTTTTTCATTGGCCATAAACATTTATAATCTACATACCTGCTGAATTTCTTTTTAGTTTGCATTACTTTCCAGAGTATTGAAGTGATTTTTATATTGAAATTACCTAAAGGCTAATGATAAAAAGTTGCAAAATGATACTGACGTTAATTTCCACCTTGCCACCAAAATACTGTCATTCTCTGGGGTCTCAAGTGGAAACAACTTTGCCTTCCTCCCAAAACCGTCTCACTGCCCTTGACAGAAGGCAATTTTATTTAATGAAGACACACGTACTTCAGTATAAAGGTGTCAAGTGAATCTTTCATGAGCTCCTTTGTTTCCAAAGCATTCCAGCTGCTTCATCTCACTGTAAAATTGTAAATGAAAATTAAAGTTTTTTGTGGAAGTGCAGCTGTTGCTTTGAAAAGCATCTGTTTACCAACTAATACTGGAAGGCAGTAACACCCTCAGCTTCTGCTGTGAAGCAGCAGAAGTAAAAGACCAACAGAACTGGGCAAACAGATACCCTGGAGAGAAATAAGCATAACTGATAACATCAGCACTGTGAGGAAATCAATATTCAGATATTTTTAGGTGCCTCATTTTCAGCAATTAATGTCTTGAGCAGTATTAAAAAAAATGAAGCAGCTGAGCTTTTTTCCCCCCTCTATATTCCCCTTTCTTTAACATAGAACTGTTCTTCCCTGTGACGAATTTCATTACAGGCCAGCCCTGTCATTAGTGCAGTAAGTTGGTATTTACTCACAAGGAAACCAATATAGTCAGCACTGCTATACATAAGCACAACAGTCTGCATTTCATCTAATTTCAGAGCTGAGATCCACATGCACTGATTCAATTACAGAGTAGAGTTTGCTGCAGCAACTATGGGCCTTATTCTTACCTCACTGGCTACACAGTTATTTAAATTTGCACAGATGTGCAAAAGTGTTACAAAAGAAAAGATGATTTTTTTTTTTCCCTTGCTGATATTTTAGTATTGTGGAAGTATGAGTAAGCTGTATTTAGGAATATGGTTAAGAAACCACCATAACCTTAGAAGTCAGACCAGACTGTATATAAGCTGCTTGGTGAACCTACTACAGCACTCTAGAGGTTTGTGAGAGCAGGCATACGGCAAACTTTTGGCCTTTATTTCACCAACTGTATCCTGCGACCTTGTGGGGAGAGTTCTGGTTTAAAAAATGAGTTACCATGATTTATACTTTCACCTTTTCTTATTGTTAAGAGTTTTCCCATAATCATTTAGTCGTTAAGAAAGTGCATATTTTTACAGAGTAAGGTCACAACTACCACATAGCAGATAATCTGGTACATTCTGTCACTATTTAGCAAATATAGCTGAATATTAAGGAATTTATTTTTACCTTTCTCTTTTCAGCCTCTGCGCATAAAACTGGACAGAAATAACATTGTGTAGGCTTCTAGCTTGTGACATTTCCTAATTTTAAGGCACTTTATTTCTTAGTCTCAATATTTATTTTTGTGTAAGATGTGTTATCCAGGACAGTTCTAGTAAAATCTATCCTCAGATATAATTTTCAGTTATCAAACCAAAGTAACATTTAAAAACGTGATCATAATCTTAAAGGCACAAACATAAATATAGGAAAATATATAATCATAAAAAAAATTAAAAAAATCACTCTCCTCAGTGCAGAAGTAGATTTTGATTACTCCTAATTAATTCTGGTTCTGCTGAGATTGGTATCTGGTTTAATATAGCTGCCTTGCCAACTGGATGCTAATTTCTTCCTCCTAAGCAAAAAGATTTTTCTCAATTTTAATTCAACTGATAACATAGTGTTCGACTAATAGCTGCTGTAGCAGCTATAGTGCTTTGTATCCCTGTAATATACAATGCTGAATTTCACAGATGATCCAGAGAAGCTACAAGCAAGTGGATTTTGAATTTGAGCAAAACACATCTGCTCAGGACAGAACTTCCAGAAAGGAACGAGGGATCAACAGGCTGATTCTTTTCCATCAGTAACCACTGGACTGCAGAAAGCAAGAAAAAAAACCTGATAGATCTATGAAGGAAGGAAAAAATGTTTCAATAATGTTATAAGATTGCTGTGCACTGGCTTGAGTGACTTCACCAAGTAAAAGCTAATTCCAATGCCTACAAGCCTTCAAAAGAGAACTTTTTTTGACTCAGGATTTCTGTCATTGTTGTGAAGGTAGAGACAGACCAAAATTAGTGGTCCCACTGGGGACAGTTTGTGGGCACCCAATTATCCAGAAAAGAGAGAACTGTGGGAAAGCCACACTTCAGAAATTTTACTTCTCAAAATTTTTGTGTTTTTTTGGAGGTTTGGTTTGTTTGGTTGCTTTTGTTTTCTTTTCTATTTTTTTACAGTAGGAATGCTGATAACTTACTTCCC
The DNA here is from genome assembly GCA_013396775.1 of Cephalopterus ornatus. Taxonomy (NCBI): domain Eukaryota; kingdom Metazoa; phylum Chordata; class Aves; order Passeriformes; family Cotingidae; genus Cephalopterus; species Cephalopterus ornatus. The sequence goes on from VZRE01013356.1 coordinate 40,252, forward strand.
ATTTGCATATCTCTGCTGAGTTTTCTCAGAGTAAGTTATTAGGATTTTCCTGAATCAAGGATTACTAGAGCTGACATTAAAAAAATAATCCACAAAGGAGAATCTGTCCTTCTTGCAGACATGAGCAGCTATAATATTTCTCACAGTTTTGATTTGTAACTACTCCAAGCAGCAGACTCTCTGAACATCTGTTCACTGAATGTCCCAGAAAGTCTGCTTTTGTATTGCAAATTTCAAGCATCTCCAGTATTACCCTGCAATACCAGCATCTTTGCTCTCCTTGCTCAAAAGTTTTTAATGTGGATATCTTAGGTGAAATATCCTTGTCTGAAAGCTGATAATTACCTATATATTTTTTTAATTCCTACACATTTTTAAAATATTGAAGATTTTGCAAAACTCATATCCAGTGATCTTGCTTAGCTATTCTTTTTTGCTTTCTTTTTTATTTTTATTTAATTTTCTTTCCATGGCATTTCTTATAACTGGAAAAGTTGTTTGACTTTTTAGATGATGACTTTTCATTTAGATGCCTGCTCAGGATGTACTCTTCCATGAAAGCCTTAATGACAATTCACTAAAATAGAAAATTGTATTTAACATTTGATATCAGGCCTCATCTGGCACACTCATTTATTACAAATCTTTACAGAGCTATCTATCTTACAATAAATTTTTAGACCATTAACCTGCACTTGCTTAACTTTGCAGCTCTGCGAGTAGCCCTCTGTAAATTCAGTATTCTTTCATGGATTTTAAAGGTGAGTACAAAGTACCCTCAGGATACACGATTACCTGACTGTGTTTGAGTATTAACAAAGCACAAGTAGTTATGCTACAAAGCATAGTAAAATTTCACCTCCCCCTAAACTCTAATACTCTCGTTTTGACTATAGATCTTCATACTGTATGAACTTTTTCATATTGATTTATCCCAATATTACCAGTTAATAACTATGACATTGACAGCATAAGCTTTTCTAGGAATGAGTACACTCTTCTGTAATTATATTAGTATATACATTTTATAATTGTATTTCTTGTTTACCTTGAAAGACCAAAAGAAAAATAAATTAACAACCAAAAATTGTGAAAAAAACTCAAACACGGACATCTGAGCAATTCTTACTCCTTCAAATCAATTACACTTCAAGTAAGTACGCTCACTAAATGATAACCAACACATTGGAAGTGTTCCTGTGTTACACTACCCATAGTTTTAGAGACAGTGAGACTTGCCAAATGTTTATTATTTAAACTGAGTGCAAAGTACAACAGTGTTCAAAAATACAGCTGTTCAAAATTGCTTGTCTGATTGCTAAGAAAGAGGGTAAATATGCACTGCAGTGTTCCTGCACCCGAACAAGGGAGATTGAAATATTGGTTATGAGCAGAATTGGAGTGATATTGCAGGAAATACTTGTAAACATCTAACTGACCAAGCACAGAGAGTAGCTACACATCCTGTGGCCCAATTCCAATTGTTTTTCTAATATTAGGGCCAGAAGTAGTTGATGTACCACACCCAGGTTAGTAAACAGGAAAGGCTACATCTCTTGCTTTGTCCTGCAGCGCCACGTGACAAAGGGAGATGCAGGATATGTCCAGGCGGATCCATATAGGCAAGAGGAGATATGAGATTTGTCCAGGCAGATCTATGCAGGCAAGGGAAGTCATTGGATATCTCCAGGCAGATCCATGTACGCACACCCAAGCTCTTCAGTGCTATGCTCACACAGGAGACAGGTTGCACCAGTGAAGAGAGCTTACACTCTGCCTGCACCTCTATGCACATGTCTGTTCTCTTTCTCCCTTTTTCTTTTTCTTTTTCCTTTTCTTCTTTTTCTTTTTCTTTTTCTTTTTCTTTTTCTTTTTCTTTTTCTTTTTCTTTTTCTTTTTCTTTTTCTTTTTCTTTTTCTTTTTCTTTTTCTTTTTCTTTTTCTTTTTCTTCTTCTTTTTCTTTTTCTTCTTCTTTTTCTTCCTTTTCTTTTTCTTTTCCTTTTTCTTTCTTTCTTTCTTTTCTTTGTTTTCTTTCTTTCTTTTCTTTCTTTCTTTTCTTTCTTTCTTTCTCTTCCTTCCTTCCCTCTCTTTCCCTTTCCTTTCCCTTCTCTTTCTCCTTCTTTCCTTCTTTCTTTCCTGCCCGAGCTGATCTCCAATGTTACAAATTTGCTGCAATTTAGAGCTGAATATTCAAAGGTGACATCAGCCATAGATTTCAAATGATGCACTTGAGCACAGCAGCAGGATTTTCTAATCTCAGGGACTGTATCCTTTGTGAAATGAGTAAAGTCCTCAGCACTTGCAAAGAGAGAGGAGAGGAGGGGAGGTACTTTGTGGGGGTAGGTCCAACAAGAGAAGATCGGGAACATAGTGGTAAATTATTGGCAAGGAGGATGAGAGAAGAATGATAAGAAAGGCCACAGGTAATCCACAGCCAGGGCAGGAAAGTGTAGGATTACTCGAAGGAGGGAGATGAAATAAGGCAGGGGCATCTTGGGAGATGCTCTTTACTTCTTTTATTTGAAAGATGCTTCTAAAACCTGATCACTCTTTTTCAGTGTGCCACTGACTGTTCTTACATCTGGAGTTCTCCCTGTAGATTTATTCCCATCCCTCTCTGTGGGAAGCTTCTCCCATGTGCAAACTTATCTCCTGATGCACATGTACGTGGCACTCCACTGAGGAATACTGGAAATCCTGTAGCACCAAAGAGCTGGTATGCCACAACAGCCCAGTGCTGTTCACAGATGATGGTTTTGACTCCACAAGGATGCCTTAGCCATTAGTCTTCACCTGAGCTCACCAGCATAGGCATGGGCAGCTGTACCATCTTGATTTGAAAGCCAGTGGGTCAGGCTTCTCATGGGATCTCTGAATTTAACTGTACTGTGGAGCCTGGTTGTCTGTACTGATACATAAGATAACTTGTGAGCCATTTAATCAAACCCTCATTTCACCAACTTATTTCCCATTAGTTACTGTCATCACACCTGACAGTGCTCCAAAGTCAGTCAGAAATAATCTCCAGATTGCTAGTCCTACCATGAGTTTATTTGCTCCTCTTCACCCTTTCAGAACATCTTGATGTCCAACAACCTTACAAGATATGGTCTGTATCTCACAGATGTATGATTAGAAAATATTTTCCTTGTACTACTTCCAAAGAATGTCTACAGGGTTGCACAGCAAATGTAGCAAAGGTAGGAGCAGTACCAGATTTTTCTGTCTTACTAAGATACTCTCCTCAGTCACAAGACTAATTTATCTTCCTTACATGCACCTTTCTTCTTCACCATGATGAGATTTAATATCTAATCTCTGTACTGAATAATAATATGCAAGATGTCAACTGCCTGGAATTCTTACACTGGTTGAAAAAATGGCGAATGTATATAAATGACAAAGCAAATTGTACTCTCAAAATATTTAGTCTTTGCCAGCCAATACTGGCAGTAAGAACACATGTAATTAAAAATATAAGATTTTATAATAATTGAAATTATGTTGGCTCAATAACATAAAGAGTATATATGCACAGACTTTATTTCAGGCATGATCCTATTCCTATTTTAAATTCTGGCTTCAGATTCCTCAACAGCCATTTCTTTTCTCACACTGCTATAAACAAAGAATAAATTTGGTGAAGCTGCTGTGGCACTAGCAAAGGCCATGGAGTGAGAAAGCAAGCTGGCAGTTCTCTGTGAGGAGGGGGTCAGTCAGCCCTATTCCCTCCTGAAGTCTGCAAGCAGGAAACAAAGTTTGAAGAGGTATTTGGCTAGAGCATGTTGCTCTGTGCTGCAAGAGCCTCTAAGGGGAAAGCAGTTCCTGGGACCATGCTGTAAACCATCTTGTGGTTCTGTCTTTACTGTGTCATCCATGTGAGACCTCTTGTGTTCAGCTCTCCAGCTCTGCCTTCTACATGAGAGCGAGACTGTGAATTCCCTCTGTGGTACTCTCCTCTACTTGCTGACTGCTGTGCACAAACAGGCTGGGGATGTTTGGGCTGGCAGACATTGAGAGCCCAGCTGTATCTGTGCTATTTTTCCCATGAATCTCCTGTTTGAGGCTGTCCCTGCTATAGGAGGGGTTTTCCAGAAAAGGAGACGACCTTCTCCTGTGCTGCTGACGAACAATGCCTCATCCAAAGTAACACCACTCAGGGGTCAGGTTTCTTATCTTTGAAAATGATATCCCAAGTACCTGTTCTGAGCTTGGAGGGGTGGGGAGAAGGGAAGGGAGGTTCTCACGTGATGGTGCCACAGTGGCTGAGCAGCCAGGCTGTGGGTGGCACATCCCCAAGCTGTTCCACCAGCCTATCCCTGCTGCCTGAGTGCTTCCTCTGCCGCCCTGTGCCAGGCACAGCTGCCCAGCTCTGACAGACTCTACCCTGGGAGAGAGCTTGTGAAGAGGTAGCGTGGCACGGTGAGGGACATGCAGCTCTGGCTGCTGGGGAACATGATCCGAGAGCTGGAGGTTGCTATCACATTGCAGGCCTGGCTGCTGTTACAGTGCCTTTTGCATAAAGAGCCACTCAGTGACAGTACAGCCCTTCTCAGGCTGATGCTGAATGAAAAGCTTTGTCACGTGCAGGTGACAAGTTTTGTGGCACAGTGCATGCTCCTGCTGCAAGTGCCTGCCGTGATACTTTCTGCAGCTGCAATGGCATTGTTGTAGCTGCTTCTGGTCTGGGAAAATGAGTTGTAAATAGAATTTACTGCTGGTGTATCTCCACTGTCTGTACTAACAGCAGAGCAAATTGCAGCTGATTTGTTTGTGGTTTATATTGAGTTCATGAATTAACTAGAGAAAAAGGTGAACCATTTTCTGTGTTAAATTGTAACTAGGGAAATGGCATAAGGGCAAACTATTTGCCTGAAAGGGAACTTATTTATGTCAAAACTGCATAGGAAGCTTAAGATTGCAGTAGCAGTACTGAAAGCCCTTTTTGATCAATAGGTTATCTCATAACTGAACACTTACTAGAATTTTTTCCAAAGTCTGAAGGCAAAATTTTTGAGAGGCAAATTAGCTGCAGGACACACAGATGAGTGAACATACAGTGATTTTTTACTTAATTGTTATTTCTTCAAACGGAAAACACACATTTGCTTTGCATTAATGGCTTCATTGTAATGATTAATATCTCTGTGACTTTCTGTGATTATTTTTCACTTAAGAGTGTGGTTACCAGTAACAGTTTGTTAAAAGAAACAAGTGATGGTATATCAGTCATCTCACAAAGCACTAAAAGATTTTCTTTAATTTTAATCTCTTGTAATAGTCCTTTCTGCCTAACATGCATTCCTCTCCTTGTCCACGAGAATGGAGTTAACTTTCAGAATATATTGGAAGTTCTATGTTTTAACTTGTGTGTGGGGAAGAAGGCAATCATAGATCCCTCTTTTATTTATTTATTTATTTTTATTTTTCCTGTGTGTGACTTCCAGGAACATGTAGATCTTTCCCTGGCAGCATTTCTTGGTTCAGACTTTCAAGTATCCGATGATATGACCTTTAGGAACCATCACCCTCCAATACAGTAAGGTTTGGTGTATTCTGGTTGAAACTGGGTGTTTGGATAGTGGCTGAAGGCTTTGGGAAATTCCTAAGTGAAAAGACTAATGATAGAGGAACAACATTTTCTAATGCTTGGTTTGTTGAATGACCTTTTGCATGAGCCGAATAAAAAAGTGGATAATATTTCAAAAATAAAACTGAAAAAATAACAAACATGCATCTAATTTTTTTCCCTATTTCACATGAAACCATCATTTTAAAGGAAATAAACTGCCAGGGACTGTGATGGAAATCAATGGAAATGAGGCTGTACTTTCCTGAAATGTTACCTAAAAAGCAGTGTACTATTTTGTCCTTGCTCTACCAAAGATGTGTGCATGGCCTTTGCCTTATGCCACTTAATCTCACACTAAATGCATTAATCTTTATAAAAGGACTTTATAAAAAGACTCTTCTAAATACAACTAGTTGTGATATCATTATAAGTTATGAAACTTTCCTGGAACTAAGAAACTGTACATACCAGTAAATCAAAACAATTCAAGTATTTATTGTTTGCTAGAAAAAATAATATCAGTTATGTAAACTGGGTTGAAATTTGACTTATGAAAGTATGGTTTAGATCTGTGTGTGGTCCTCCTTCCATCCCCTCACAACTAATTAATATACGGATATTTGTCAACTATTTTATGACACCAACTCTAATTCTCTATTAGGTACTCAGTTGCTTACAGAGAAAAAGCTGTCAGGAGCTGCGTCTTCCACAATGTGCACAGAGAAGGCAGTTTTCACTTATGATGCCATCTAAATTTTGAAAACAATTATTGGTCAGAGCTAGAAAACAGTAACAATTTCTCCAGGGTTTTCATGCATTAAAGGTCTTAACAGGCTGGAGAACAGGGAATGAAATTTTACAGTTCATTAAGCATTTCTCCTGTTTTCTTAGAAATGGAATATCTTCATGCAAGCAGCAATGCAAAGAATAATAAGGATCTTTGCACACTGAATCTATACACAAAACAACAAGCTTGTCAATTATAGTCCAAGCATGCCTGATACCATGGCCAGGAAACCTGCCCCACCAGTTGCTTGTCATCAGAGTCTTCTTTGATTTTGCAATGAAAGTAAATAAAAAGAATTGTTATGAGGAACAATGGGCGAGATTCACTTGAGCTGGGTTGGGAAAAGCTAGATCACAGTTTTCCAGCCAACCATTTGCATGTGTTTCCAAAGCTTTACTTGGCGATATGTGCAGTGTTTCCACTGTCAATGGGAAGCAGCTGCCAGCCAGATCTCATGTCTTTAGGGCCAGGACAAATCTGACACGTTCTAAACCTTAAGACTAGTGAAATAACACATGAATTTAAGTGACTAGTCTTTGGTTGTACTGCTTAAGTAAAAATTACCAGGATCTCCTAAATACTAAAATATTAGGAGGAACTTTTTGCTAGAGATTATGTATTATGTCGTATTATACCTGAAAATTTATACCAATTTTTATCCTTAATAAAAATATACCTATGTTACTACTATTCCCACTACCACATCTTTGGGAGTAGTATTTATTTCTGGTTTGGTTTTTTTTACTACAAGCTCAGTTTCTCTCCCACCCCTGATCACACAATTGTTTGCAGGACTGCTGCTGGCCGAGTTCAGAGTAAGTCATTACGTTACTAGTTGGGTGGGGAGAGAAGGAAGACCACACACAGATCTAAATCGTAGTTTGATAAGTCAGATTTCAATCCAGTTTACATTACTGACTGTATCTTTTCCAGCAAAAAATAAATACTTGAATTGTTTTGATTTACTGACATGTAGCATTTCTTAGTTATAGGGAAGCTTTGTGACCTGTAATGACATCACAACTTCCATGTAAACAGGAAGGTTGAATCTTTCTTCCTACTATACTTGTATGGCTTTTGTTATCATGAAGTGCCTCTTAGTCTGAACTAATGTACCCTCACGAGAAGCACGCAAGGGCCATCAATGCCACTGCACAAGGCACACTGGACTGTACAGAAAGTAGCTCTGGCACATGGGCTGGGTTAAAGCTCCCTGTAAGCATCGGGTGCAGCAGAGTATATCGGTGTGGTTGGCACTGCTGAGTGCTGAAGGACGCCTGCAATTCAAGGGGAGCACCCCCTGTACTGCCCAAAGGTGTGCTCATGCCCAGGGGATGGTCAGCTCACACCTGTCACACCTAAAAGTTCACACTTATTTTGCAGAAATAAGAGGCATGGATTTCCCTGCCTCCTCCCTCAGCTTGAGGGGGTTCACTTCTGTCATATCTTGTATATAGCACATGGTAGAGATTACAACACTGGTGTAGACTGGTTGTGAACACAGCCACTGTGTCATTTCTGATGAGAGTGGGCTGTATGGAGAGTGGAATGCAAGTTTTAAAGGTCAAGGAAGAAGAGAAAATTGTCCAAAGGAAGAAAAAAAAGCAGCTGTGTGTGTTTGCGGTAAGAGGTGTGGCCGGTGAGAGAGACTATTGTGTTTTGGAACAGTGTGTGTTTCCAAAATCTTCCTGCCATGGTCCACCTTAGAAAAACTTTGAAGAACCGAGGCTGACACATCAACAAAGGTCAAATAATACCTGATGAAGAGTTGGCAAAGGGAGTATTTATTGTGATGAGAAATGAGCATTGTGAGCACTGAGCTGGTCATTTATCAATGAGCATCTTCAGGCACAGGAAAATGCACGATTAGCAAAAATTGTTTACAGCATTTTCATTTGCTTGTTAACATCTCTCCTGTTCAAGTTCAGCTGGAAGACGGCTGTTCTTTCATAAGCTAGTTTGAAGATTATTCTATTATCACGAGAGTCATACAGTTAAATATGGCAATAGTTAAGTAGAGCCCCACATCCTTCTCCACATAGCTGGTACCATCTCCTCTAAGCAGCACCTTGTACCTGATCGAAGATACAGAAAAAGGCCAGTGACATCTTGTAACTCTCCAGGAGACAAACCTTGCAGTGGAAAGGTCATTGACTCTCCGCTCTGCAGAGCCTTCTCAAGAGGATCCATAATTTTTCTGAACTGCTATGGGTGTTTAAGTTGGGGTATAAGATTCATTTGCTGGAGTAGTCTTGCCCCTCCTTTGAAACAATACGTTTTAAAATGAGAAAATACCATGACATTCTACTGTCCCTAAAGGAACAAAGATCTCTCCGTAAGACTCCATTCTTTAATATGAGCATCAATTTATTCACCTGCTAATAACTGCATCTAACAACCCATTCTGCATTCCACACATTAAGAAGGCAGGCATAGATCTTAATTTCTGATTAGAAGAACTAAAGGTTTGCATGTTTTGTTCAGGTGAGAAGGAGGCACAAATGCATGATGTGGAGAAGATAAAAGTAGTTCAAAAGAAGATTTAAAACCCAGATGATGGTTTTGGTTACCAAGGACATAGGTGATGAGCTAGTAATTATTTTTTTGGCTTTATAGACCATAAATTAAACTGATGGCAATTTTAATGGAAAAAACCCTAACCTCCTATTTTCTAGTAAAAATGTTATGTAAAATTATTACATACGGATTTTATATTTTTTCAGAATTAACAGTAAATATGCATATAAAATTAAACCACATTGACTGCACAACTGTTTTTGTGTTCAGGAACATGGACAACAATAGCCACCCATTGCTAATGGTACAGACCTGAAAGCAAACAGTCTGATTTCTCCTTGGTCAGGCCACATCTTAGCACGAAAGCTGCTGTGAAGAAAAATTATTTACTCTTCTGTGGGTCACGGATATTTGCAAGGATCACCTTCAGGTTGATTAGCTTATTCCTTGAAAATCCTCAAAGAACTGCTGGGAAGAAAGGCTCTGAAAACCAGGGTGAGCCACAGGCTTAAGAGGTACCCAGTCCTTCCACCTCGGTCGTGACCTGCCTGACTTTTAAGGTGTTGCTTGACCTATAAAGGAAACATTTACAGCATCACTGCTGATGGAGAATCCTGTCTCCATGAACAAGGGGCTCTTCGCCCTTCACGTTAAAGCAGAGACTACAGAGAACATAGTGAGATGCTCATCTGTCACACCGTCATGGCCACTAGGGTTCACTTCAGGGTATGACATTATGGCATTTCCTTACCGCAGCGGCAACTTCAGCAGCAAGTGGTACTTTGAAAACACTGCTGGTGAGGGATGCCCGGCCCCTGGAAGTGTTCAAGGCCAGGCTGGAGGGGCACTGAGCAACCTGGTCTAGTGGGTGGTGTTCCTGCCCATGGCAGAGGGGTTGGAAAGAGATGCTCTTTAAAGCATCTGCAGCAAGTGGTACTTTGAAAACACTGCTGGTGAGGGATGCCCGGCCCCTGGAAGTGTTCAAGGCCAGGCTGGAGGGGCACTGAGCAACCTGGTCTAGTGGGTGGTGTTCCTGCCCATGGCAGAGGGGTTGGAAAGAGATGCTCTTTAAAGCCTCTTCCAACAGAAGCCATTCTGCGATTCTACGGTCTGAGGAGAAATCCGAGCGCTCCTGAGCCCTCTGAACTCCGTCCCGCAGCGGGGCAGCAGGGGGAAGCCCAGCGTGGCTGGCGGGGGCTGGCGGCC
>VZRE01013356.1:50882-115451 GCA_013396775.1 Cephalopterus ornatus
CCGCGAAGTTGGGAGCTGCGGGCGGGCCGGTGTCCCTGCGCTGTCCGCGGGGCCGGGACAAGGGTCCCCTCCCCCGGCAGGTCCCCTCCCCGCAGCGGCGGTGCTGGGGCTGCGCCGTGCCCGCTTTCCCCCTCCAGACGGGCTGCTGACACTGCCGGTGTGCGGCATCCGTGCGGTTCCCCGGTGCGGGTGCGCGAGGGGCATGCCGCCCGTGCCGCCCGTGCGTGCCCTGTGCCGGGCCGGGCACCGTGAGCCCCGGGCGCTCAGTGCGGGCGCTCCCGGTCAGGTCGCTGCTGCCGTCGCCTTCCTCAGAAGGGCCCCAAAAGTCATAAAAGCAGTTGTGTGCGCTGAGCTGTGAGGGCGTGCGATGTGTTAAACTCCTGGCTTAACTCCTGAGATTTTTTTGTTTTTCTCTACGTGTTGTTTCAGTGGAAAAAAAAAAAAATCTGTAGGTTAAAATGATGCTGCGGGGTTTATGTCAGTTTTTGAGCACGAACACGTCAAGGTGCGAAGTGCAAGGGTTTCGCCCCGTCAGAGCAGCAGAGTCTCACAAGTGGTCCCCAACAGGGGCTGTGAGGCAGACCCCTCTTAGTTTTGAGGAGAAGCTTGTCTGGGGTGGGAGAAGGCTTGTGCCAGCCATTTTCCACGGACAGGGAAGAATTGGACTTGTCTTCTGCACCTGTGGATTAGTAATTTGACTAATGCACTGTAGTTGCATAATACTTCTGACAATAAACTGAACAGATATGCGATATTCCTGTTTGTTTATTTATTTAATTTATTTACAGGAATTCTGTTCTTCAGTAGCTTTTACTTACCAATCAGAAAAAAGTTATGTTGAAATGGAGCTGATGTATAGTTGTAGCTGGGCACTGCCTGAGGGTACTGAACTCATCTACTGCTTTCCTGATAGCTATTTGGCCATCTCTTAATGGCATATATAAATTCATATTACACAGGGAACTCTGAACGAAAACTGTGGTATTTCAAGGATATTTTTCTTCTTGCTTGTGCTCTTTACCAGATCAGTAAAACTAAAATCTTACCAAGCATTATCACTACCTTATAGTGAGCCACACTGTGACCTAGGTCTTGCAGGTGAATTTTGAGTTGTGAAAGCAGAGATTTCACATAGATCTAGCACCAAGAGTGGGTCTTTTGCAAAGAGGATTTCAAATAAGAAGGCATATTTAAGAAACTTAATACGGACCAGTTACTGCATTTTCCAAAGAAGTATAGAAAGAACCCTCTTATTTCCGCTATGACGTTTCTTACCCTATCATTTAAGTGAAATTTATGATCATATTATTATCATAGTCTGTTTTTGGGGTCATTTAGATTATAATGTGTGATCTAAGCCTGGAAATGGTGAGGTGGGTTTTTTTGTTTTTAAAATTGTTTCCAGGTATATTTATGCTGTGAAGAAGACATTACTGGGAAACAAGCCTGTAATTGGCTTCAGGAATATTCAGATAATAAGGCCTGTGGGATCTGGGTCTGTTTCTCTTCCTTCTTCCATCCTCCCCCTCTTTTTTATACAGCACTGATCACAGTGGCGTTCTGCTCTATGGCTGGAGTGCCTGTCCTCAAAACCCACTGCAGCCAGGTATTCTTATGTTTACTGAGCTGTAAGAAAAAAATGTAATGAATTAAAAAACGAAAACAAACCAAAAAATGAAAGGTGGGTGTTTTGGTAGGGGAAATCCCACAACATTGTATGAGGTATTTTTCTGATACTTTTCACTATCCTCTGAAGATGCAATTTAATATTTTCTCTTTTAAAAATCCTACTATTGTAACAGTTATGAGAGCAGGGCACAGAGGTTCATGATGTATGTTTCTGCTAGTACAGGGAACACTTCTTTTAGGCAGAGGCAGGTTGTTTGGTTTAAGATAATGTGTTTTCTTTGAAATAGTTGTTGACCATGAAAGGTTTTTTGTTTGTTTGTTTTGTTTTTTTTTTTAAATGCTTTTTAAAATCACCATCTGTCAGTGCTTCACATACCGGCATCCCTACTGACTGACTGAGAAATGGTCATGCTGAGTTTATTCACATCAGAAATGGGGAGATTTGGATTGGAAACCAGTTCTGGATTTCTACTAAGCAGAGCATGCACAGTCCAGAAGGTACTTAACACCACTCCCTGGCCCTTGCATGGGCCATAACAAGAGGTAGCTATGGACTGTTTTGTAAGCAAGGTGCAATTTACAGTTTTTTATTCTCAAGGCATTCATTGAGGAGTGGTTTTGCAGATCAGGACGCTTCCAGAACTGGCATTTAGTGCTGTAGCACTCTCAGACCTGTGCTGTTCTTTTCAGTTGTACCTCTGTAATAAGTGGAATGACTCTTTGAGAAAGAAGCAGCCTTTCCTCATACAGTCTTTGATTGAGATTTCTTATAAGCATCATGGGAAATCTCCTTCTGCATTCCTTAATTGTAATGGCGGGGTTTGCTGTCTAGACAAAAATCAGGTGGGTGCATGCTGGCTGGAGTAATGCTGTTTAGTATGTCAGTTCCTGTGGGAAAAGCAGTGGCAACCATTCCAAGACAGTGAACAGAAAGGGGTTTGGTTTAAAGGTTAGTTGGCTTAATCCAAGAAGTTATATAGATGAAAGAGGCTGGGTAACAGAGAGCAGGTAGGAAATGTGAGAGCATGTGCCAGAAGAGGAAATGCTGAAATAAATGGAAAAAATCCAAGAGCAGTCAGGTCAGTAGGAGCAGATGGTGTGCACCTGAGAGTCCTGGGCCTTGCTAAGAATGAGGTGATTGAACATAGATTCATTACACCCAGGCTCATTAAAGCCAGCTATTCTTCTGGGCAATAGGGTACAGCAGAGGTTGTACTGATTTCACTTAGAGCCAAAATTGAACAAAGAACTCATCAAGAGTTAGTTCTGGAAAAAAGGTTGAAGTTAGCACTAAAATTAAAAATGTCAGACACTTTGCAGGACAGAGAAGGGCATGACAGGGACAGGATGGCATGGTTTTTGTGGACTGTATAATCATACTTCCCCCGTGTACTGAAAATCTTTGGCTAGCCGTATTGTGTGATTAAAAAGATTTTATTTAGATTTGCACAAAGCCTGTGGCAAGATCTTTTACCAGGAGCCTTTAAAGTAACTCTGTCAAATGTCTATAATTTCTTGCCTGAAAGATCTGTGCTGGGGTTGCTTTTATTTTTATTTTTTACAGTATTTATGTAGAAGTAGGAAGGAGCAGAGTAGTCATAGACTAGTCATTCACCATGCATTTCTGTAGATGGTCAGAATTAGAAGAACCTCAACAGCATCAGCTGGATTTGTATATATAAACACACACACACACGTTGGTGAAGTTGAAGACAGTGTTCCCTATGCTTCAAGAACTGAATTTATGCAAAGAAAAAAAGAAATCTTGAAAAAAACTGTTTTCAAGTCACTGGGGCCACAAAAATATCGCTGAAGTGAAGGTGATCCCACAGCATACTTTGTCGCATAGATCAATATTGGTAGCCCTTCTTACATGGGGAGAAGGCAGGCAGAGGTGTGGGAGCAGTTGGGAGGAAGGGATGAGTGAGGGCAGCTCAGGGCAGGAGGCACCGCTGATGGCCATCATTAGATGACAACAGGTTTGTGTGCCTATGAGGGCAAGCTTCTTCTGGGGTTTCTGGCTCATTCTTTGGAAGAATCTGTTTGGTTATGCTCCTTGAGTGCATTGGAATGTCAATACTCCACGTTGTCCGCTGTGCCGCAGGTGCTGACAATGGCTTTGCCTTGTCTGTTTTGGGCAGTTGATCTGTGACCCTGTTTTGAAACTGGCTGCCAGTGAGTACAGGCAGCCTTACAGCCTCTGCTCCTGAGGCTGGGACCCCAAAGTGCATTTGTTATGGGTACCAATGGGCTGATATCTGCAGGGATTTCAGATAAAATAGTGCTTTACAGAGTTAATGCCCGCTGATCAGCAAAGGAAAGGTACCTTGTGCCTTAGTTTTACTCTTTGATGGTATTCCTGTGGTCTCTGAGTATTTTGTCCTAAGAAATTAAGGAGCAGAATTGGACTCAAGATTTACACTGAAATGCTTATTTCTTTTTGTTAGTTTCTGAGTTATTTGATTAATTCTTACTTGGTTGTCTGATGTTATCTTTAATTCTCAGCTTTATAAACCTTATTTGTGGATGTGGCACTATCAGCACAGAGATCCAATTTTCTTAATAAAATGTGTTCTTTCCTCTGCAAATGAACACACTGTGTTATTCTGAGCTCCGAGGATGACAAGTACTAATTGTGTGATACTGGAGCTGTACAGGCACTGCATTTTTTAGCTGGGACTCTCCTTCCAGCACTGTGTGAATAGGGAACACAGACCAACGATCGTGCCTTCTTCCACAGGCTTCGTGAGTTAATTTGTGTTTATTGTGCCTTGTCTCTATAGTTACAACTCTGCAGTTTAACTGTATTTTTGTGTTCAAAAAGGAGAAGTGAGAATAGACTAAAAAAAAAATTGTTAAGTTGATATTTCTTTGGAAAAATGCCAGTGAGGATTGGCTCTCTGTAATTTTTTTTTTTAATTCCATAAGGAGAAATTACTACCTACATGATAGCTGGGGTGGGATTAACTTTCTGCCTCAAACAGGCGGAAAAGAACAAGAACTATGGCAGTTACAGAACGAGCTGTTTAAGTGAGGAAAATCTGGGTTTAATGGTACTTTACCAAAGATAAAATTCACTCTGTTGTAGCCGTTGACAGAATGTGGCATTATGGTATTGCTGGCAGTGTGATTTAGCTGACTGAACAGCAGGTCCATCAAAAGGTGGTGTTAGAGAGAAGTGGCATCCTACTGACGTCTTTGAGCCAGGAAGAAACAAAAGCAGGGTACAACTTTATGTAAGTGATGCAGCAAGAAGAGGAAAGGAAAGCTGCTATTTCAGAATCAGTACTTCTGGCCACAATCTCCTAAATTGTCATTGCCTTTCTAGAGTCACAAGCAAACTTGTGTTTATGTAGATAGGAAAATGAATAACCCAGATTTAAAAACCGTGGTAGTAGTATTATTAAAACAAATTATAAACTGTAACAAGGTAAAAGGTAAAGATTCACCTGAAGCAATCTTGATGTGTTCAAAAAAAAAAATTAAATTGAGGTTCTAATGCATCTTTAAACTACTTTCTAGCATTTCAACTTCATAGTCACTGCTTCAAGATTAGAAGTTTTGAGTACCTCAGCTTTGAGATACACACGAGCCGTTCCTTCCCAAGTTTGTTTCAAATCACACTGTAAAACCAGAGACTCTTAGACCTGCTTGTCGCAGGTATCCAGTGAGACGGTCAGAATTAGCCTGGTCAGGGCCTGCAGCCTTCAGTAATTAACCCTCATAACAGCCAAGTGTCAGTTAATTATTTCATTTTCAAAGTAAATAATGCCTTGCTGTGCCAGTGATTTAAAATAACTCTGCAAGAGGGACGGAGAAAAAAGTTCCGTTGGGATAAAGAAGAGTAGCTTTCTTCATGAGAGGTTGCTGTAGTATGAAGCAGGAACGATGAAGAACGGATTTTATGTTTTAATTAAGTGCTTTTGTAATGGGACTTACATAAGTGCAGTGGGGTTCACTAAACATTTGATATAACCCCTTCTGCTCTGGCCTGATCTACAGCAATATGCTGTCAGTATCGTGATGTTTATACACAGATGGATGATGTTGACACAGGCTGTTTTGCAAAGGAGATGTTGAACACAGAATTCACTTCAGTGGCTGAATCTGGTGGAAACACCCGCCGCAGAAGAGGGATGATATCAACTCTGAACACATGAATTTAGCTGAGTTGAAAAACTTAGTCAAGATAGAAATGCTTGTTCCATCTTTCATGAATCAATGACAAGGAATCAGGACAAATAACCTATTTAAATTTAAAATACTAAGATTTGAGAAATACATCTGATATAATATTTGTAAAGCAAGATTCTTTGATGTATTAAGATGTAAACATGGCAACAGTACGGTAAAATAAAACATTAATGAGCCATATGTGCTAGTTCAACTTTTGAAGACAGTGAAACAGTTGAACAGCTGAGTTAGTGGATAATTAACTGGAAAAGGTTGCTGGAGTAGAAAATCAACGGTGGACAAACAGTAATCCCCTCTTCCTGAGCAGGGGGAATATTTTCTTTTTCCAGTGTATTCAGCAGCATTATTTGGTGACTACTCCATAAAATTGAGAACTCCGTTGGGAATAACTTTTTTCTTTGTTTATTGTTATTTTATTCTGTTTTTATTTTTTATTCCTGCCATTTAGATATGATGATGAGATGGAAAGATGTGGTGGGACTCTGTGAACTAGTAGGATCCAGTGACCAGAAATAATTGGCTAAATCAGTAACTGCAAATTATATTTGGTTTATTTATCAAAGTGTCTAAAAAACAAATTATGTGTTTATAAGCTTCCAAATCTTTGTATATATAAGAAATGTGTGGCTTTTGTGATTTTTTTTTTTTTTAGTAGAGGAAGGCTGGCTGTGTATTTTTAAATGGATTCCAGTTTTCAGCTAAATTTGACTTTGCATATATCACATGTGCCTACACAAGTAGGTGTGTCTTTTATTAGTGGAGAAAATTTAATATTTTATAGGAACTAAGATGTATATTAAATTTCTGATAAAGTAAGTATTAAAAGTGATGTATATTAAGTGATGTAAAAGTAAGTATATTAAGTGATGTAGTTGCTTAAATGTATTTTAAATTATTACTTGGGGGTAAAAACAAAACTGTTACCATACTTATTTAAAAAGAGTAAGAATCTTCTTTTAATGATGACCAACTAATGAGACCGATCTTTATCTAGAAAAGTATGAAGTTAAGGTCTTATCTCTTTGAACTTAAATAATATTTTAAATAGCTTGTTTTTCCCGAGACTCTGCCTTGCAAACATTAAAGTTAGGATGCTTCATGCTGCCAGTTGTTTCAGACTGGGTGGTGCATTTGGAGAGGCGTGTTGAAGATGCTGCCTCTGACAAGTGTTGTCACTGGTGCAGAGCACACCTGTGGTGTGTCGTGGGTGCTTTCTGTTAGCAACAAGGCTGCTTAAAACTACCTTGTCTGCTTGCCAAGTTGACTCTTGTACCTGTTTGAGCCACTGAGGCCTTCAAAATAAGCACAGATCACTGAGCAGAGTTACAGGAGTGTTCCACGTCCAGCTGCGTGATTAGCAAACGTCTTCCAAAAAAAAAAGGTGGGGGGAGGGTCTTGAGAAACTTCATGTAGCTTGACTGCCAGAGCACATCTTCAGTATTTAATTCTGTTGCTTTATTTTTTTATGTCTGTGGGATTTTTTTCTGCCCTGAGCAGTCTATCCCCACTCAATAAAGCTGTGAATGTTGGTTCTGGTATCCTACCCCTGCATCTGTGTAGTCCTACAGGCTCAACGTGCAGTACTTGGTTGTTCCCCTTCTCTGACAGAGGGTGGTGGGGAGCTACGCCCTTGAGCGGGGCCATGTTGAAACGCTGGATTTAGGACTCATAAACCCAAATGGCTTAGTGGCACTGAAAATTTAGAGTCGTCTAATGGGAAACACTTGGCTGAGCTTGAATTCGAAGTGTCTGAGCATGGCCCATGGTGTCTGCTTGCTCACTAAAGTATGAGTCATGAAGCCGAATTCTACTTTCAATAGCAAATGTCTGTAACATTACTTTATTATTATGATTATAAATTTCAAGTGGTTTTTTGGCATGAGCCTTTCAAATTCATTTACCTTTTTTTTTTTTTAATCCTTTCTTTTCCTTAAAGTGTCTTTCCACACCAAGAAACATTAGATCAGCTTTGGCGTAGGCAACGTTTCACATTTCATGCATTATTTACTTCTGGCATCATTTACACAGTGATGTCCTATGGAAGCCAAGATGATGGTATTTCAGAATAAAACAACATGTCTAATCATTTGCAAAACAGAGTGACTGCTGTGGGCTAACAATTAGAGTCAGAATTATTTTGTTATGAACAGTAACAGCAGTGGAGCAGTAAAAGGTGAAGGACTTTGAGGTTTCAAATGCCTGAAATAAAAATAAAAGGGGAAGGAGGCCAAAACTCAATAGTGTGATTCTGTATTTATTTAAAAAAAATTTTTTTTTTGCTTTCCCTCCTCTGAATAATTGCTGCCTTTGGAAGAACATCTTTGATAGCCATAGGCTGCTTTTCCTTTACCATGTACAGATAGAAATGCAAATACAAGTTTTGATATAAAATGTGCTGTAAAATCCTGGTGTATTGTGCATGGGTGCTGGAGACGATGTCGTCCTTGACTCTGGTGTTGCTGCTTTGAAGTCCTGTGCTCTTCAGCTGAATTGAGGACAGACACTTGGTTTGGACCCAAACAAGTAGGTTCTCACTGACTGAATGATGCATTTCTGCACATAAGCATGTTGGGTGAAATAGTGATAGTGTTAGTGCTCTGTTTAGTGCTGTAGAAGAGAAAAAATTTGACCTGCTTTTCCAAGTGGTGTGTTGATTCCAACTAGAGGTGAATGGGATATAAGATCAAGGAAGGGCAGGAACTGTCTTTTACATACCCTTGTAGCTAATTCCATTGCACACAGTGTATGCCTTCGGTTTAGATTGACAACTCTTCAATCTTACAAAAATAGTCCATAATTCTGAACTAAAGAAGGACTTTAATATGTTTTACTGATTAAGATAACAGCACAACCATAGGAGGTAGTGTTTTGTGTGTTTGCTGCACTGCATTTAAAAAGACCTGCTGTAGTTGTAAGCACTAGGAAAATGAACTCAGGAAACATGCCAAATGTGATAAAAAAGGAGGAGTTCAGGAAGCATCAAGGTTTTTTTGGGGTAGCCATTCTAAAAAATGGCATTACAGTAACTATGGAAGAAAGAAGCTCGTTTTAGAAAATTCTGATGGAATGGGAGATAAGTCTTTAAGGGATTTCTTTGTGGCAAAAATGCATCATATGTCCCGGAGTTTCTGTTTTCTTCTGTATGAGTTAAGTCTCCTCTTGTCTAAAAGCGGAACAAAACCTGGAACTGCATTTTTATGGGAAATGCCAGAATTTCTTCTGGTCTTCTAGGGCAAAGTTAATGATGAGAAAAGTTTGCAAGAGAAGTTTCTTTGGAAGTGTTTAAAAACTTGTAATTTGTTGAATTAAAACACTTTGTTTTGAACTGCTTGGATGTTGAAGCGCTGTGACATCTTAAATGCATAAATTTTGGGAAAGAGGTTAGTGTGCATCCTCTCTTGTTCCTTTCCTTTCCTTAGACTAATTCTGCCAATATGGATAGCAGTGATGGTGGCCAGGCAGCTTGTTCAGAAGGGAGACTGTGGTGCCTCAGAAATGTCATCTGCTGAGGAACCACAAGGTGTGACTCATCAAAACAACAGCTTCGGCAGGACTCTATGGTACCTTTGTATTAAGGTGACCTGGTAAAAAACACTTCATTTCCTGGCAGAAATTTGAAAGGCTCATTGGAAATGTAATGTTGGTTTTTGGTTGTGTGTTTTTTTTTTCTTTCAGGAAGAGATTCAATATGTTGCAATATTTTCAAGTAGTCTAGTTCAAGATGACTAGATCTGGTGGCTGCCATCTAGCTGGAGAGGATTTGTCAGGTTTTCTGTGTGGTGGTTGTCACTTCTTGGATACTAACTCCTGTGTTTTTTTAGCAACTTTAAGTGCTTTCTGCCATTGCTTTCAGAATGAAGGAGACACCAGCTGTCAGATCTGCCGTGCAGAGCTGACCATAATTGATTCTTATTCTGAGAAGTGGGAAGCAAATATTTAAATCTCTGAAGAGTGGGTTTTTCTATCGTCGTTGAAAGTTGTGGAAGTCCTAGATAACTGTAGCTGCTAGAAATGTTCTCCTATTTAGATATGTGGACATGTCCTGTATGTCTGGGCTGTCTGTTCTTCTCTTCTGTGAAGTCTGAATTCAGTATTAATGGTAAAAAAATTTTCCTTTGGACCAAAAATACAGTAATTCCGTTCTTAGAAAGAATAAGCAGGAGAAATTGAATAGAAGCCTATTCCAAAGTGATAGTATGTTTCTGTAGGTCATTGTGGGCTGACTTCTGGGTTACTGCCTGGGGTCCTTTCTGGGCTTTGTACCTGTGATGTTCGTACCTCACAGCAGCTTTTTGTGCTTCTGGTGCTTATATGAGATCCCTTGTGGTTCTGGTAGGAAGCATAAAGAACAGATAGGTTAAGACTTACCTAAGGCTGAGGGAGCTGGGAGGTAAGTAGAAGCAGGGCAGCAGTGAATCTCATTAGAAGCAGTGGATGTTAAAGAGATTTGAGGAGAAGCTTGGAAGAGTCATCCAGGTGGCCAGTGTGTGTACTGGGGCATGTCTGGTTTGGGAGGAGATCAGGAGGCAAAAATAAATAAATCCCAATTATGTTGTTAACAGCTGCTCTCTGTTGAGTAATAAAAGGCAGGGTCCAGGAAGATGCTTGTTTCTGTTTTTTATTAGATGCTTTAGATAACATGGGGATGAGCAGGTTATAAATATAAATGTCTGCTGCAGATGGAAGGTGGAAGATGCTTGAACCTGGTAACCTTTAAAAAGTGGTAACGTAAGGTTTAAAATTACGCTGATATCTGAAGCTTCCTACAGAGTCCTTGGGTAGTCCTATGGAAAGCCTATCAATAACAAGAGAAAGACGCAGTCCAAAACAAATAAACAACTCCCCAAACCTTCTCAAAATAAAGCAAATTTCAGTGCCAAAGTCTTAGCCAGTTTTCAGGTTGTTTCTTATGAAGTACTGCCAAGGTTAGAAATGAGAGCCTCACCTTTTTTTTCTGCACCTAATATGTGATGGAGCTGTACCACTGTGACAAATAGTATGCTTGGGGGGTTTTTTGCACTTGTATTGTATCCTGCTGCTACCTACCCTCGCTTAACCATGGACTTCTTTTTAAAAACAGCACTAGATCATTATTCTTGAGATACAGTATACCTCTAAAATAATACAGCTGTGAAGTCATGCCAGTCAAAGCATTTTTTGAGTGTTGTAACAGGAAGGAACTGGGATGGGAGAGCCTGGGGGTGAGAATGTTACAGCACCTGCTACCTCACAGTGTGACAAGTCCCAGGTTCACTGGCCAGAGCAAATGTTTCAGGATAGGAAAGAGCAGCACTGGGCAGTGTTGATGTCAGCAGGAAAATAATTCAATGTTATTTACATCAAGTTATCAGTCCCTTATTTTTCTTCTCTCTCTCAGCTCCCTCTTCCTCCCACAGCTGTATTAGAGTAATTATATCTTTTATTTGATCTAGTCTAAATCAGGACTGTCCTTGAGGAGGATATTCTCCAAAGGAATATTTTTCCATAGGAAATACTCATCAGCTGTTTTTAGACTGAATTACTTACTGTGCATATATTTGATTGCAGGGGAAGTGTGCAAGAGGTAAAGCTTTAAGTCTAGCAAGGCACTGTGTTTTAGTATAACTACTGAATTTAATCCCTGCAACAAAATAGGTCACTCTGGACATGGAATGAAGGTCTTCTATTCAGGTACTGAAGGACAGACCTTAAAGTAAATATCTATGAGTAAAGGAAACATCCAAAAGGGCACAAGTAGGGAATAGGTTTGTGAATCTTTCTGGTTTTCTTTTTTCCCCATTACGTAGTTTAAATTTTATAGTTTAAATTATTTGGCAATATCTAAGTGCAGATATTAGTAACAATCAAAGTAACTTGGGCGTGAGAATAATTATATTGTCCTTCTAATAGCTTGGTCACTCATGACAAGTTAAGTTTCAAAACATGAGTGTTGGACATTTTAATGAAGAGAAAGAGGAGCAATGTGTGTGAAGGCTTGTAGATGTGAAATACATTTAAAGAAGTGGATGAGTGGTGATATCTAGCTTTCTGTGTTCCCAGTTCCTTTCCAAATGGAGAATTCTGGTAATATGTAGAGCCCTAAATAGATAGTTGCAGGTCTGTCCTATGGTCAGATTGGCACTGGCCCAGAGCAGCATTTCTACAGTTTCCACAGCACTGTCTAGTTGAGTGGCATGGGTGGTATGTGACTGTAGGGAGAAGTACTTTGTTTGCAGCAGTGAAATTATTTGTGCCAGCTCTAAATACTTGAAATTTGGCTTTGCTTTCTGATGACTTTTGCAAGACAACATGTCTTGCAAGAAACATTGTACAGAAATTTTCATTTGTAGAAGAACATTAAGCCATTTTGAAAACAGGTCACTAGTGCTGTAAGATGTCCAGGGCTACAGTTTTATAATGAAAGAGCACACTGGAGTTCCATGGAAAGGTGTGTTTGAATCATAAGTCCCAGTAAACCACTTCCCAAACTTAACACTTAAAAAATTTTAACCTAAAATGGCTTTTCAGTCTGCTGTAATATAAAACGTTTCTTTTTCTTTACTGCTTATGTTTCTTTTCTGTTTGAATTTTGTCTGTCAATGCTTTTCATAACTTGTTATGATAGTTTCACTTTCTGTTGAGTTGCCCTTTTTTTGTGGTCCATCTATAAAACTGCTGCAGACATGATGCTAAAAGTACTCATTTGCAGTCAGAAGGTTCATTGTACCCCTCTGTAGCAGCAGTAGCTCATTTATTACCAAGGTTGCAAGCAGAATGTGGTGGCTATTTATATCCTTGTGTACACACCCATCAGCCTCATTAACCATTAAATAGTCAAATGGCTGAAGGCACCCTTGAATTTCTGAATGTGTAATGTGTACTACAGGGAAGGTATCCTTCATCTGGTTCTGCATTAGGGGCTTGCTTAATGTGTCACTCTGCTTTTTATTTGGTTTAAGGTTTTAGCCCCTGCCAGCTTACCGACTTGCCAACTGATGGTCTTTTTGTCCTTTTATATGGCTAACCACAAACTTACATTCCTGAAAGGTCTTGCCATCTCCTGTATAGCTGTGTGATTTCAGCTCAAAAATGAGCCCAAAAATGTGACGGTCTCCTTTATTACTACTTATTCCGCTTCATCTTTCTTACTGTAATCTAAAATTTGCCAATTTCCCATGTCACAGGCTGAGGTTTCTTTGGTCTGGTTTTCGAAAGAGGTGATGCTTGTGCAATGATGCTATTAATTCATCCCAGTAATAACTTCTGAATTTGTTAACTATTCAGCAAAATTTCAAGAAAATTGAGAGACTGTGAAGAGTTCCTGAAGTTATGTGAAAGACCTAAGTCATTGGGTAGAAGAAAACCCATTTTCCTGCTAAAAGAAATGTCCCACAATGAAGTAAACCCATATTAAACATTAAAGAATCCATAGAGCAATGTCAACTCAAGACAAGGATCTAGAGAAAGCTGGGGTTTGTCTGTTCTGCTGCTCATAGACAACTTCTTAGAACTGATGTGGGCTGCCCAGGGAAGTGGTTGAATCACTGAAGTAGTGCTGGGTTAACAGTTGGACTCAATGATCTTAAGGGTCTTTTCCAACCTAAATGATTCTGTGGTTCTAAATAGTGGTGTGGGCACGAGATAAAAGATGGCCGTAGAATAACGTTTTAAAAATTACTGTGATGGTGAGTGGAGAAGAGCAAAAGGGAAAGGCAAGAGTCTTCGTATCTGCTCTGTGCTGCTATTTTTGTGCCCCTCTTTGCTCCCCCCATCTCTTCCCACGCAGTTCCACCTGCACTGCTCTTTGTTCTCCTTGTCTCCAGCTGGCGAGTTCCACCAGCCAAGAGAGCTGCTGGTTCAGCACTTCTCTGCATCTGCCAGGAAATAAATAAATAGTGGGAAGAGAAACGGAAGGGATGTGTTCTTGCTCTTTTTGTCAGCTTTACTTAGAGCTTTTTTTTTAATTGTATGTTTTGCAAAAATGTATTACTGTGAGAAGATTTCCTTGCAACTAGAGCTTAATCCTGTCGCCTCCTTGGTTTCCTTAGTTCCCTGGCATTAAGAAAAATGCAAGTGCTTCAGCATTGATGCGGTGGAGATGGATTCTCATATATTTGGATAGTAAATAGGCCACTACCATTGAGAAGTGTAATGGAGCCCCCTAAGGACTTGCCAGGAGTTTTGTTTGGGGGCACCCCTTGCCCATGGAGTGCTTTGCAGGGTGACCTGCACCGCAGCCCCCCTTTGATCCCTGCAGGGCTTTGGGAACTGTCTGCCTCTCTGTCCTATAAATTCCCTCTAACTCCCCGTAAAGCTGAAGACAATGTGCCCCAGCACTATTTTTGCTCTTTCTGTGACAGTTCTTTCTCCTAGTGTTTCCAGCCTTTATGACTGCCATCTGCCTGGGAGCTGGAGAGAACGTGTCTGTTCCTTTTTCCCCCCATTGTTTTTTAAATTGTACTTAGGCCCAGGTTCCCTGTGATGCCAAGAGATACCTCACCTTATACTGGGGATTCAGAGGAACATGTAGATTATCCGTGGCACAACAAGCAGGTGAGCCCCTCACATACAGTGGGCCAGATCAGCATGTTGCATTTGATGGCTACCTCTAAATTAAATACCAAAGTTCATTGCCATTAGCTTGTTTCTCATTGGCTTTTGTGAGGAGGTATTAATTTCTTCATCCATGTCTGACAAGTCTAGATCATTTAGCAGTGGTTTCCCTGCAGGAATATTTCATATATTATTTCACTGCCCTGGTTTTGCTGGTGTGCAGGAGATTTTCCTGCCTGCTTTCCTTTGCAGCAAGATTGTCTTAATACAAAACATTTAGCTTGTGATGGATATATCTCATTGATTATGTCGATATGTATTTAATTCTTAATTAAGAGAATTATGTAATTTTCTGAAAGTATTTACAGGTTTTGTTTATTTAGCTTTAAAAAAATTCAGTCATTTTTATTATGAGTAAAAATGAGTAATAGACTTTCCTTAATTTCTTACTGTATCTCTGTTGCCTGCTTTTCTGAACTTGGAAGGAACATGCATCTTATTTTTAAACATTCATTATAGAAATGTTTAAGTATAAACATTGCGGGAAAAGACTTTGTTGTACAAAACCTGCAGAGCTATGTCCAGTGGAATTTAAGAATAGCAAACTTCACCATTCATTTCATGGCAAAAGCATGTTTGCTGATACTAAATCTTGGAAAAAATTATGTAACATTATCTAATTATGAGTCAAACTTTCCTTGGCTATGTACCTTTTGACTTTGTAAATGTATTCTAGGTCTGGCTACACAAAATGTTTGTGACACGGTTTGTTTGAAAGACTATTTGGAATGCAAAATGATTTCAGAGGATGTGAAATCCTGTATGCTTCTGTTTAACCACCTTTCCCAGTCTACAGAGAGCTTTGTGCCTGTTCTGAAATTCATAGAATCAGATGGGTTGGAAAGGACCTCTGAGATCATCAAGTCCAACCCTTAATCCACTACCACCGTGGTTACTAGACTATGGCACTAAGTGCCACATCCAGTCTCATCTTAAAAACTCCAGGGACGGAGAATCCACCACTTCCCTGGGCAGCCCATTCCAATGCCTGATTACCCTCTCTATAAAGAATTTCTTCCTAATATCCAACCTAAACCTCCCCTGGCAGAGCTTGAGACCATGCTCTCTTGTCTTACTGGTAGCTGCCTGGGAGAAGAGACCAACCCCCACCTGCCTACAACCTCCTGTCAGGTAGTTGCAGAGAGTGATGAGGGCTGAGTGATGAGTGCCAGGGCTGAGCTTCCTCTGAAAAGCAGGATGTGAGCAATGGGCTGTGCACATCTTCATCCCTGTAGCTCTGCTCAGTTAGGTCTGAACGTCTCTCCGTTCTGTGCTTCATTGCTGACTGCTGCTGTCAGAGCAAGAAACTGGTAGGGAGGAACACCAGTGAATCTGGAGTGATCATGGATCCCTTTAACATATACAGAAGGAAGAGAGTTTGACCACTAGTAAGAGAGGCTGCCAGTAAGACAGGACTTTGATTGTCGTTTTTACTTTTCAAAGTGTGACATGGAAAAAAGAAAGTATAATCAGTAAAAGCATGTCTGGGGTTTTTATAGCTATTAGTTGTCAATGAAAATGAGCAATATTTCTGTAGTTTTTTATGAAATGGCTATTGAGGTAGGGACCAGTGGGACATGGTCCTGTCTTGCAGTACTTAAGACTTGAGTTGCTGTTGCTTGCTCCTGACCTTGCACACTGCCTGTTCATGGGAAAAAGGCAAGTGGCAGTGTGAGCGCAGCGTAGCACTTTTCAAGGGCCAGTGGTAGCAGAAACATTAACTGGTTCAGAAACAACCCTTGACACCTGATGGCTGTGTCAGCACAGAGAAGGGGCCGAGCTGCACCAGCAGTACTGATAAGACCTGTGAAAATCATAGTTTGGAAAATGCAGTTCTCTGACACATCTGCCCTTCTTTCAAACCAAATGGACACTGAAGTTAATGGGCTATGGGGAAGGTGTTCAGTGTGATGTGATCGCATCGGCCACATCTTTAAAGGAGGCTGAAAAAGGACCTTGGGCCATCCCTACGTACTCTCTCCTGTCCACAGCAAAATCCCGTTTCTGTGTATTGAGCAATTTGTTAATCCCTGGTACTAACTCTATAACTTCTATGGGTAATGTCCTCTACTGCTGCCTTATCTTTAGATTTAAGAAGGTTGTTTTCAAGCCTAATGTTTTTAGGCTGTCTATGGAGGATATAAAGAGTAGATTATTCCTCTCGCTTTTCAAGCCAACTGTTACCGTGCCTCCTTTTAGCTTAGTGCTGCAAACTGACATTTATATGTTTGGACATTCCTGCAGCAAGTCTTAGAAAAATTAAAGTAGAGGAAGTTGGTGGGGTTTTTTTTTGAGAATCTTGAGGTAGCATTTGCTAGTAAGACAGAAGACAGTGTAATGGTCACACTGGATCTCAGAAAAAAGGCCATATGGGAGTGATTGTTCAGAGAAGTCGAAATTTCAGCATGGCTTTCCTCTGGGCTTTGAGGGGGGGCTCCCTTGTGCCTTAGCCACACCAGCATGTTTTCAAAGGCCCCTGGAGAGCTGTGGTGCCAGGAGAGGTCCTCCCTATGGATCAGGCGGTGCCACCCATTTATAGGTCTGCTGTGTGCCTGAATAGTGCCACTGATCACTGCCCTCAAGAGAGTTAAACTGCATCAACCAACTTCAGGATCTTTACTGTCCATCAGTGAATTGTGTCTGGGGTTATTGCCTGCCCCCAAACAGTCTCCTTGACCCATCAGGCTAACCCATAAAGAATTCATGAAGATTTTGAGGTTCGTAAAAGGATCATAGTTTCCACCAAGGCAGGCTTGAAGTTAGAGTTCCTACAGATGCTCTGAAATGGTGAATTATATTGCATGGTGTTTGCCTATGTCTGTTTTTGCTTTGAATTCTAGTTTTAAAAACATGGTTCCTACTGCTAGTGAGTTCCTCATGTGGTCACATACACTCTTTGCCCCTGAAATAATCTTGATTGTGGACTAGAAAAGAAGAGCCAAATATTGGAGCCCAGTGTTCAGAGGGCCCTTGGTTGGCAATACTCGCACTAAAATGAAAAAAAACCTCAAAAATTAAAGTTAAAACCCACACAAACCTCAGAAAAGTAGTCCCTCTGTAAGGGAATGAGTTCACAGTAAATGTCTTGTTGAGTAGGAAATATTTCTTATTAATTCCTTTAAAAACAAGTCATACATGAAGCTCATGGGAGCAAAATAAATTGAATAGTTGCCATGTTATATGTCTGTCAAGACTTACAGAAGATCAGCAATTACTATGAAAACAGTAATAAGGAGACTTAGAAAAAATATTAAAGTCTTGAATTGTTCATTTTGTTACCTTCCATTCCGTTCCTCTGGGACTTCTATTCTCAACGTTGCCTTCGATGTGAGCTTGTTCTATGTGTTGGTTTTTTACATGCTGCACTCTCACCTGTGGGCTGTGGTGTAGGTTTGAATCTAAGTGGACTGCAAATATCTTGCACGGGAATCGAAGTTGAATCTTTTCCAAAGTTTTTGTAGAAAATCAGTTTCCTGTGGGGAGTGTCAAAATTTTTTTTAAGATTAATACTCTGTGGAAGTGTCTCCAGCTTTTTTTAGCAAGCTGGAAAAAAAAAAATCTGGTTTTATTATGCAATCTGAATTAAATTTGTACTCTTGATGTGCAATAAGTACAATTATATACCTCATTAAAATTTCCTATTTAAAAGGACAAAAGGTTTTGTATTCTTTCAGTTTGAGTTAATTCCTTTTGACATTGAAGTATGGTGCCGAAGATTTTCAGTGTTATGGGAATTATTGTTATGAAAGCAGTTCGGAGGGCTTTAAAACAGTAAAAGCCTGGGTATGGTGCCCAAATATTGTGACATTAAAAAAAGGTGCAGAATACAAATAAATTCTGTTATAAACTGTAATTTAATTGGATTATTTTGCATGACTTGTTAATTGTGAACAAAAGGTTTCCTATTCTTCTGAATCTGGAAGGATGAAACATACAGGTAAGCAAATAGATTTTTAAAAGGACACGGCTATTTTAAGAAATCGGAATCATCTTTCTGAAAAATAATTGTTTTAATTGCTGTTCCCAAACCGTTTGTATTATTTATGTGGCATTTTGCATGCTTTTTACTGCTTAATGGAACATTTGCAATTGTCACAATTTTTTTTGTGATTGTTTGGATAGGAAGGTGTCAGTAGATTTGTGTATTTCTCACTGTTTATTTGAGAGAAAAAGGCAACACAGTTTGTCGTCATTTGTCAGAATTAAAATCAGCCTGGTTTTGTATATACTTCAAAATCACCAACATCTACAGGTATAAAGTTCCTCAAAGCTGTATTTTATCTGTCAGTGTTAAATACCTCCTTTGTGCTAATAAGGTACGTACAGTGCTTGGATTCAGAATTATATGTGCCATCAATCCCAAACATGGTTTTGAAATTGGAGTGAGTTAATGCAGTTTATCTGCTGTACATATTGAGAAAAGGCTTTTTTATTTGTTTTTCCCTCAGATTATGTTAAGAATTTGTACTCACCAGAAATCTTTCTGAGAATTAGGAAGTTTACATTTTTTTAATTGAATAATGGACAGTGCTGCCTTTAATTTCTTGTCATTAGTTAGGCAAGTTGTTTTAGGTCAGAACTAATTTCACGGCACAAATTATTTTAGAACTTATTTTAACTCAATGTATTATTTTTCATAAAATCTAGGAGTCTAGATAGTGTTGCAAAACATGTATACACTGATTAGTTTTCAGAGGAAAAAGTGCTTGTGGGTCAAAGTGTTGATCTTTTCTGCTTGAAACAATTGTTTCTGGAGGTTGAAAATGCTCTGTGCACATGCTTTAGAACAACTTAAAAAAGTTAGTATGGCTAAGGAGTTGTAGAAAGACAAAATTGTTCACACTTGTGAACAACTGTGATGGGAAGCAGGTCACCAGTAAGAGGTGCTTTTTTTGGGTAGTTGGTGGATGAGAGGGCAGAGGTAAAACTGGCATTTTGCCCTGCCCCTGTGCAAGCCCCAGCAACTTGTAAGCCCCCCCCCGCCAAAGAAAAAAAACAACCAACCAAGCAATATCTTGCATCACCTCTTCTTTCCTCCTGTTAGCTTACCCTCAAACCCAATGATGAAATACAATCCATTTTAAGTATTCACACATGGAAAAACCACTCCTGCTTTTTGACTGAAGACACAGTTTCAGTAGCAAAATAAAACTAAGCCACAGTTGAAAAATTACAAATGGAGAAATGTAGCAGTAATGTTTTCTGTTTTATTCAAATGTTTTCCTCCTCCATTTAAACTTGCTTTCAGTACGCTGTCAGTAATAAGAACACCTGAAATTTAATTTCCTACTGTAAAATAAAACTCGAGACATCCCAAGTTGACGGCACTTTCTGTAGCAGCAGTCTTGCTGGGCAGCAGCTGAGGAGGTAGAGCAATATTTGTTAGGTGGGACTGGAGTGAAGGGGAGTGTTGGGAATAGGACTTTCCTTGTTATGTGGCTTCTCATGCCAAACAAAGTGGTTGTTGTAAGTCTCCTAAGCCAACAGATTCCTGTGCAAAAGCACTGAGGGAATTAAAAGCTTAAACTCTGAGGAGTTTAAATGGTTTAGTCAAGGAAAATAGGGGAAAGAGTATATGTTTGTTAAGTACTAATGCTTTTGCTTGTTCTCAGTTAGGCTTCAAACTAACAAAGCAGTTAAGAAACTTGGGAGTGTTCAACCCGTGAGCTTTTCTACAGAATTCACATGGGGCTGTTTTAATGGGAATCTGAGAAAGAGAAATTTAGAAGAAAAGAATTTCTAGCTCAGTCGTTCAAAGAGTATGTGCTTACTAAAATGTAAATTATTAAGTCTTCTAGGGTTTTGTTTTTTTTTCTTTTGCCCTTTTTTTTTTTAAAGCTGCTGCACTTCGGCCTTTTTTGTGAATAGTTGGGGTTTAATTGCATGATAAACTATTTGCTCTGCAGGACTCCTGTTTCATTTAGTGCAGAAATTGTGCAAAGTGTAAGACAGAGAGTTAGAAGAAGGAAGAGAGGCTGCTGCCTTTAAGACATGAATTGACATGCAATGCAAGCTTGGGTTTTGGTATTTAGCTTTCATTTACTTTAAGCAATAATTTGCCTAGATACTTTTGCCTAAATATAAAGCTTCCCAGTGTTAAAGAATAAGAAAGAAAATAAAACAATTAAAAGGAAAAATGATTGCTAACTAGTTCATTTACTGTCCTGGTGCATAGGCTTAATTTTCAATACTGAAGCAAAGTAATGCTAAAAATGAACAGATATTTTGAAAAGCTGCATGTGACAAGCTTTTACAAATAATTTTTATTCTGATACGTAGTAATGTGTACAGATATCTCTTTGTTTTTCTAGATTAACTCCAGAAAGTCCTGTAAAAGTCATAAAAGCCTTGCAGCTAATATTCTTAAATACTTTGCCTGCTGTGCTTTGTCCTAATAATGGAGGTATATTAAAATAAGCATGTTGTTAATTGTTGCATTAAGACCAAAGAAATGAGAAACTCTGAATAATTTTGCATTTCAAGTACGTTGTGAGCTCCCCTTGCACACACCACTGTGCCAAGAGCAAGAGGTATTTCAACAACAGCCAGGAGTGGAACTGGTACACAGTTGCTCTTTCCCAGTGCATCTCCCCTGACCTCCTTTTTCTCGAATGATGGACCAATGCAAAATAATTGCTTAAAATAGTAATTATTAGAGCAGATTGTAAATACTGTGTATGCAGCACAGCAGGCTTTGTGAAGACAAGCATGAGTTGTCTTGCTAAGGCAAATGCAGATTTATTGCCGTTTTTGGGTTAGTACCCAAACATGGGAGATGCTCGGTTTGTGAATTGTCCCATTTGATTGCTGAAGGATTTTTTTACAGGCTTAAAGATAAGTCCTAGCTCACGTACTTTGTGTCAATCACAAATACACATGAGCATAGCTATTTGTGATCCAGGTTTCATTTGACACAAAAATACCAGGATTTTGTGAATTCTGTGTCAAATGACACCTGAATCAAAAATAATTATGCTCATATCGTTATCAAATCACCAAGATTTGGTTGGACCTTTCCTTCTTGCTTTGCAAAAACAGTACATGTTTCCTGCAGTTAGTGCCTTTGGAGATCCAAAATCAGCACGCAACCTAGGTCAGAGATCATTCTCCATTTTACCCATCACTTCAGAGTCAAATAAATCAGCAGTCTTTTCTCTGCCCAGTGTTTTAATTTCTTCCTTATTAATTTGCTATTTTGAGTCATAAATGTTTGTTGAAAATTGTGCCAAGAATTGAGAAATTAAACAGATTTGCATACCTATTGCAAATCTCAACCATTGGGTTGCTCCCTTCAGCTGTGCAAGATTGTGAGTTCCCTGGTGCGATGCAGCAGATACCCTGTGTAGAGAACAACTGATGTCTTAGAAGTCCAAAGCAATTTTTACAGTCTCTTGCAAGTGCAAGTTATGCCATCATTATCTTTATTGGATGACGGGAGCAAAAAGTTGGGCAGAAATGACTTGGCAGTGATGTGTGATGGATCGTGCGGCATCTCTGAGAGCTGAGAAATAGGCTGTGCCATTAGTGGCTTTTTTTTTCCAGAGTGAACCAGTCTTAGCTGTTTCACACAAATTGCCACTGACCTGGTGGTTAGAAGATCCTTTTACAGAATTTCATTCCTGACTTGCCTCTTTGTCAGGGTATTATGCCCGTTTCAATTGAGTGCAATGCTCTTAATAACATGTCAATTAATTTTAAACTGTACAAATCTTCACTCTGCTATCAAGACTGGGAAAACAAGTCTTCATCAAGTTGCTCCCCCTGAGGCTTTGGAAAAGACGTAATTTAAAACACTTTTGGTCTCCTTTTTTTAATGTACAGAATTTAAGTTTTGGACGTGCTTAAAAAAAGAAGTAGTTTTGCTGAGTAGTTGGCCGAATCTTTAAATACATGTTGCTAAAATTTAGTTCTGGACAATAATCTTTGTGTAGTACTGTGGAAAATTTTGCAAGAGAGTTTGGGTTCTTAAATGAGGTATTAATTATTTTTGCATATTGTGACATTTGGGTCTTACAGTTGTTTTAAGCAGTTAAAAATTAGGGAGGAAAGGCTTATTGAAACAAGCATAAAGGTGTTGCTGAACTGAATGTTTAAGCACTCATCTATATTGCACTGACCAGAGTGAAAAAAATCTGGTGATATAAACGTTAGACAAAAATGCATGCAAAGAGCTTCGTTCTTATATTTCTTTACTGGAACCAAGGCCCACTGAAAACAAATAGATCTAGAGGGATTAACTTGAGTTTTGTTGTGTAGAAAAATCTTGCTATGAACTTTGCATGGGAGAGGCCATCCTGCTTTGATCCATGTGCCAGGCTTTCTGCAGTGAAATCCAGAAACCTGCAGCTGATAACTTTGCTGCTATATTTTTTTGGCCACCTCTGCTATGTACCAGTCACCAGTTGGGTTTGGGTCACTGTATTTTGGTGGGATCTGCGAATGTTTCTTAGGTACATGCTCTGGGAATTCCTTCAGTGTGCTTGCAGTTGGTGGTGCTTCTGCTGCTTGTGGTCAAAGGAGCTTGGCAAAACTAGTAAAATTCTGATGATAGCTGAAAGGGGAGTTTTGATTACTGCCTTTGTGAGTGACCGGAGTGACTTTGTCTGAGCCATCTCTGCCTGTGGCTTTTTAGTTTCCCAGACTACCTCATTATTTGGGTAAAATTCTGCAACTCAAACAGCAGAAACTCATGTTTATGCAGAAACTTCAAAAGATTCAGAGTTTCCTCACAGGCCTTGTACTGCAGTGATGCAAGCTGTCACTAAAATGTAAAAAGGTAAACATTGCATGTTCTTCTATAATCTTTCTAAATAACTTTAGGTATCCTCTGTGTTTTATCTCTTGTCATCTGCAACCACTTTTATCCCACACAATGAAGCTATTGGCTGTGTGGCTCAGCATCTGAGCGTCTTGTCTGGGTGCAGAGGGGAAGTGAGCGAGAGGCCTTATTTGATTATGATCCGAGATGAGGAATTTATTTACATCTAATTTGGATGAGATGGGTGATTGGGTGCATCAGGACTGCAGTGGCGGCTGGAGTGCATCCCATCAAGCACGCACTGAGAAGACGTAACGGTTTGGATCCGACTTTCCTGCCGAATGCTCAAACCTTACAGTTTGCAGTCTTTCCTCCCCCCACCCCCTCTATGAACACAAGGGAAAGGGAGAAGGGAAAAGCTACTGAAACGCCGAAACGAGCAGACCAAGGCTGTACAAAAAATACACACATGTATTTATACTTATATACAATTAGAATATTATGTACACAGGAGAAGGGACCCCAAACACCTCCCCCTGCCCTGAAGGGAAAAGAGAGAGGGGGGGAAAAAAAATCAAAACCAAAACAGATATACACAATAAAAATCCAGGAGTAACCAATAAAAAACTAACAAGAGAAAATCTTACTACTCTCCTCGAGATAGCAGAATTGCACCAAGCGACCACCAGCACTCTCTGCTTCCCAAGGTCCACAAGGCCTCACTGGGCCTCGCTCCTCCACACGAGCAGAGCCGATAGCAGAGAACCTGCTCCTGGATCCACCGGAAAGGAAAGAGAGCAAGAGGCTTCTCCCCCTTCTTATTTATACCCTGGTTTACGTAGAAAATCGTATGGAATACTGGGAAGATAACCACTTCCTCGGTTACAACTTGGTTATCAAGGAAGGTCTAAAATCAAAACTACTACAGAAGAAAAGGCTGTTTGTCTTCCAAAATAAGTAGAGAAATGTTTTTGCCTGGTTATGTAAAGATAACAGTAATTGTCATGAGGTTTGCTGTCGGTCACTCTTGGTATGCTTTCAGCTGTGAAAATGCCTACAAATGGAACAGATCGTAAAGTTATCCTGGCATAGCATCTGAGAGTGAAACTCCTGAAGTATGTCCTTGTAGTTGCAAAGAAATGTGGAAATAATAAGGCAGCTGTTGTAGAGGCAGCAGGAACATACTGTGATACCGTCTGCAGGCAGTCCTGTAGACCTCTCAGTGGTGAAGTTAAAACAGCTTTGTTTTCCAGGGTTCACCCCTAGCAATGCAGTTACTGGGACAGAATGAGAAGAAAGATTTGACTGTAAAAGGTACATGTTTTGGGTAGCCTTGGCTTGAGTTTAACAGTGAAATTTCAAAAACAGAAGAAATTTGTGATAGCGGTTAATTTTCACATATTTGCAAAGATTATATGCCTTTCTGCCCATTTTCCTCGTTGTACTTTGACTTTGGTGTTTTTCTAGCAGTTGTTTCCGTTGTTTTTCCTTGGGTGCTAAAAGGGTCTCTGAATTTGAGAAGATATTTTGATTATCTATTCATAAAACATCATAGGAGATGTTATCTCCTTGCTGCTAAAAGCTTGTCACTTTTTCAGCTATTTTCAAGTTACTCCTTGCACCTTAGGTGAGTTTGGCAATCTTCTTTATGAGTGGTGGAGCAATATTTCACAAACTGTTACTTATACTGAAGCTTTTAGTGATGATATTTTGATATGAGAACAAAACAGAATTATATTGCTGAGCTTCCTAAGTTAAGTAAGTCATTTACTGAAGAGTAAGTCACAATAAAGAATTGATGTTTGCTTCTTCAAAGGGTAAGGTAAACCCTTACAACACTTCATGCTGGGTCAAAATGAAGTGGAATTTCCTGTAACACACATTTGTTTTGTATGAGTAATACCCAAACTGAATTTTGACTTCAACAAAAGAAAAAAACAAAAAGACATCAACCCAACCAGTGGGGATTTTTTTTCTCTTTGGAAAAATCTGTGATTTCTCAGCCTGTGGTGCACTGTTAAGAGACTGAAATGTGACAAAGGTAGAATAAGGATTCTCTGCATGAATAACAAAACTACAGGATTCAGTTACATGGTTTTGTGCAGACTTGGAGAGTCTTGCATTATAATTGGCTTCATGTTCTATTATAAAATGTCAGTGTTTTCAATTTTTTTTTTTTAAAAAAACCCTCAGGGTCTGTATTCTAATCCATATCTGAACTGCTGCAATGGAGAGACCAATTTTCCTTTTATAAAAAGACTCGGATCACAGAAACCTTTCCTACTGAGGTTTGGTTTTTTTTTAAGGTTGAGTTTCAAGTTACATTTAATTTCAGTTTTGCATTTATATCTACACAGCATTTTGAATAAATTTTACAAAATAAGCATTTTGAAATACATTGGAGTTCATGATGAATGTCATTCTAAATAATGAACTCAAGCTAATAAATGAGTGCTATATTTCAAGTCAGTGAAAATGTACTCTCAAGATCAAAATATGTTAATGGATATGCTGCTTATGTAAAGTATTCCTTGAAATAATTAACAACTTGGTTTCTGAAGTGGTCTAAAATGCCAAAAACACAACGATATAAATTTCCCCTGATAAAAATAGTGTTGTCCTTTAATGTTCCTGTGATCATCCTGTATTTTCATTCCCAAAGGATGCTGGTGCAGCTCCTGTGCAAAACATGGCATTTCCACTTGAGTTAAAAAGGAACTCCCCATCACTCTCACTAGTAGTAAGGCTTAGATACTATTTTCAGTTCAGCCTCCAGAAAATGAAAGTTTTAGGAACAGATGGGTATTTCAGTTGGCCCAGTGCCAGTCCTGTCCAAATTCCAGTGTAGATAGTTCTTTCCTACCTCCATCAAGCTCCTTTTGCTATGTCAGGTGCTTATGGGTGACGGGGTTCAGGATAATGTCTCTGCTGAGTGGGCAAGAATTGGAGGGTCTGGGTTCTTTTCTCTTCTCTCGTGTTCTGGAGCTTTTCTGTGTTATGCCCCTAGATCTTGGAAGAGAAGAGGTGTGCAGTAAAATGAACAGAAATCCTTGGATGACTAGTGCCTTTAAAGAACCATATTTGCACTGTTCAAAAATGTGTAGTGTTAACTGTCTGTAGGATGGGCTTTACAAAACTCATGTCCAAGAGAGTGAAATGCTCTTGTCAGAGACATGCATCAGAAGAAATTTGGAAAACCCCTGTGCAAACTTCCTGCAATCTCTATGTTAGGATGGGATGGTGTGACAGCTCTGTACTTGCAATTTTACTTAAGATGTTGTGCTTACTCCTGTGCTTCCACAAGAAGATTTGAAAAGCAGATAAAGCATCCATAACAATTCTGTGTACTTTGCAGATTTCTGTGGACGTTCAGGTTTTATTAGTGATTTTGACAAGGCTGTGCATGCATCATTTAAGAGAGTGACCTGCTGAATATCTGCTTTGGCATATCCAGATGCTGAGCAACTGATTACTTACAAAGAATGTGAAGCAGTTCAGTGAATAAGTGGACTCATACTTTTATAAAAAATCTGTACTGCTTGTTAGTATCCTTATGCCAAGTTCTTAAAGCTGCAGTAACCTGTTTTCAGACTTTTAATTTTTGTGCTTGAAGCTTAACTAAAATTTCACTCACACTCCTACATAAATTTATTGACACATGTTGTATTTATCGACCCTTTTAATATGAATTTGATACAGACTAGTGAATATGAAACACAGAACAATTTTAGGTGGATGAATGCTGTTCTTGGAGATTCGTTTTCTAAGTAGTGAGAAGAAAAAGGCAAGGAGGTTTTGAAAATAATTTGCTTCATCTCTTTCACCCCTGCAGGCTTTTCACTTACTCCTAAAGGCATGTGTTTAGTGAAGGTGGTGCTAGGTTTTTCTTTCAAAGGGAAGGCAGATTGAAGTATCAGCAAATGTATAAAACAACCTCTGACCTAATGCTGTAGGCACTGCTATCATGAAAATTATTTAGTTGGTGTGGCGACTGGCAGATACGTCTCAGGAATGGAGGTTCTTAAACTCCCCAGTAAGACTGGCATGAGATGAAAGTGTTCACCGTTTCTGTGTCACGTGCAGGTAAACGATTGAGTCACCTTTGCATATTGAAGACAAAAAGCTGAGCATGGGAGATGGCATTTCTTTCAGGTTATATTCTCCAGTGGTTATAAATATCAGCATGCATCAGTAGCCTTTATTCCTGGCAGACTTCTTCTTAGCAACACTCCGTAATAATTGAAATCGTTTGATTATCGATGCTGACACATGTCCTGGTAGCTGCACAATTCAGATCAATATTTTTGTGACATGCAGTATACTGGCATTACTAATCTTCCTACTTGAAGAGGAGTACTGCGTGATTCATGTGCTTGAGTTTCCATAGGCATCTGCAGCTCACTATTATACAGGAGAGAGGACTGGACAGACCCTTGCACAGACCAAGTATGACTGCCCTGCTCCTGCCCTGCTCACAAGGCTCTTTACTGATTGAAAACAGTTGTTTCAGGTTGGGAGTTTTTTAACCTCTGCTCAGGAATCAACTTTTTCTAGTATGTAAAATATTTCTACTGTTAAGCTTCAGTATGAGACTTAGAGTTGTTTGAAACTGGTTTTAGTGTGTGTTTCGTGCAGTTCAGTTGGTGGCTGCGCACATGTGTGTGCACAAACAGGCACTGAATCAGAAGTTCTTGATGTTGGCATAAGATGTTCTTCTTGGAGCTGATGGAAAAGTGTTTCCCTGTTCCTGAAGTGAAGTGCTTTCCTCAGAGATGTGCAAGGGTGCGATGGCACATGGAGCACTGGAGCAGGCAGATGTGAATGGTTCGGAGTTGTGGTGGGAGGAGGGAGTTTAAGGAAACTCTGTTGGGTTTTGCCTAACTGATGGGATTGCTCTCTGTTGCTTTTAGCACTCTGTTAAGTGAAGTTGATAAGTTTTGGCAATTTAGCAATAGCTTACTTTGCAGCAAGTGTTCTTGAATGTCAAGTGATGATTGTGCAGAGCTTAAACTACCTCTTTTAAAAGACAAGATGACAGAGTAAAATAAATAGTTACAGAAATACCACTTGTATGAAGGAGAGCTAAGGAACGTAATCCATAGCAGAGTGTCTTCCTATGTACAGCTGGGTATGTAACAGCTCCGGTATGTTCCTTTACCTGTTGCCTTCCCAAGCAGTAATCCTCCTGGATCCAGGATGTGTTGTTTCTTACTTTGCTTAAAGTAATAAAGAAATAGATACATAGTCCTGGGCTCCAAATAGTTTTACAAACATCTGAACAATGATCTGTTCAGAGAGAAATACCTGTTTAAGAATGTAGCAAAACTTGTCTGTAACAAGCAGATCAAAGGGTCTGTAAACACAAATTAAAAAAAAAAAAGGGTAAAGTGGGTCAGATGCCTGACACAATTTTGAGATAAGCTGTTGATAAGCCACTGCTGCAAATATTTGTCTTTGAAACAGTTATAAGCTGGTGGTTGACCCAGAAGGGAGCCTGAGGTCACTCTGTGGTTGAGGTCTGAGCGGTGGCGTCACAGCTGGCTGTCCTCTGCAGAGCGCTGGGTGCATGGGCCAACGGCAGAAGGTTTTCAACACGTTCCTTAAAAGTCAGAGGCAGTTGATGAACTGGAAAATATCTCTACCTCATTTTAGATTGAGCAAGGATGAGTGAAATAACTGCACTTTCTGGGGCTTAGGCTGGGATGGAAAGTGCAGTGAGAAAATTTCCTTTAACATAGGAGCCAGCGATGCGCATTTTCTTTTTCCTTTCAAATGAGTTGACTTGAGCTCAGTTTACATGATACGGTTTACATGTGTTCTCACAGGATCTCACAACCCACACTGAGAGAGGAGCTCTTTGAGCTAGGTTTGCCCAGAAATGACAAGCCGTGACCATCCATGTGGCAGGTAGCAACAAAGTGGCAGAAAACAGACAAAAACCATGTGCCAGCTTCATACAGAAGATGCCACAGCAATGTTAATGGCTAAATGAAAAAGCGAAAATCCCAGGCCTACCTTCGCCTCACAGCTAAAAACCTTTCCCTTGAGGCTGCAGGATGACCATCTCACCCTGTCCATAGGATTATGGTATAATTATTTCTGATTTTACTCCTTTTTCTACTTAGGGAAAACAAACTTCAGCTCTAGGCTCATACTCCATTCCTGAAGTTTAGCTTTTGCAATCTAAATTAGACCTGCCCAGCATGTTTGCAAGGTCAGTGTTCTTGGAGAATGCAGTGGAAACTTGTTTGGAGAGAACTGGGGAGAGCTGGAACAATGTCAGATTGTGCTGGGAAAAGCTGCTTCATGTGGGATGTCTTCAAGGAGCAATTATAAAAATAACAGTGTCAGCCAGAGAAGTGAGTGGGTAAAAAATACAAAAAACTGGTTCGTGTTCCAGTACCTGAAGATGTAAAGCTTTTCTATTAGAAGTTTGCATGGAGAGCAGTAGCTTGAAACAGCTACGCTTCTGTGGTTTATGAATTGGAAATCTGGTGGTTTTTTTTTTTTACAACCATAGAAAAACTTCTGACCTGTCGGAAGGTGTACAGGCATCTAGATCTTGTTCCTTCTCTCCTTCTTATGGATGCTTGATAGGGAAGGTGGCATGATTCATGTACAGAACGTGTGTTAAGGCTACCTGCTGAAATCCCATTGAAATGAGAGTTGCTGTTCCAGGACTGAGATCAAACACAAGATTAGACACTATGGTTTTTCATCCATCTCTGAGAAATGTTACTTTCACATATTGTGTGAAATGAATTTTTTACAATAAGCAGTTACACCTT
This sequence comes from Cephalopterus ornatus, assembly GCA_013396775.1. Taxonomy (NCBI): domain Eukaryota; kingdom Metazoa; phylum Chordata; class Aves; order Passeriformes; family Cotingidae; genus Cephalopterus; species Cephalopterus ornatus. The sequence continues at coordinate 80,844 of VZRE01013356.1, forward strand.
GCAGTAAGTGTAAACTCAGCAATAGTGTTCTTGCCTCTCAAACTATGGAACAGGTCAATTTTCCATGACTGGAATACTGTCATGGCTGTGTATTTTATAGGAAAGACAGGCCAGCAAGGTGAGGTGGTGAAGTTGGTTTTATTGTGAGAGAACAACTGGAATGTACTGAACTCTGTCCAAAGCTGTGGATGAAGAACAAGTTGAGACTGTACAGGTCAGAACTGAGGGGCAGGCTAACGTGGGTGACACTGTTGTAGGTGGGTGTTGAGTGCAGGCCACCTGATCAGGAAAAGAAAGTCGATGAGGCTGCTTACAGTAGCCTCATGATCACAAGCCTTGGCTCTCATCCACCACCTTCTTCAACCACCCTGACATCTGCTGGAAAGACAGCACAGTTGGGCACATGCAGTTCACGAGATTCCTGCAGAGCACTGGTGATAACTTTTTGATACAGGTGGTGGAGGAGAGGTGTGCTGTTGGGCCTTATACTAATAAACAAAGAAGGACGCATTTGGCATATGAAGGTTGGGGACAGCCTTGTCTGCAGTGACCGTGAGATGGTGGAATTCAGGATCCTGTGTGGAAGAAGCAAGGCAATAAGTAGGATCCCAACCCTGGATTTCAGGAGAACAAACGTTGGCCTCTTCAAGGATATACTTGAACGAATCCCATGGGTTGGAGCTCTAGAAGGTAGGGGGTGGGTCCAAATGGTTAATGTTCAAGTATCACTTGTCCAAAGATGACTAGGAGACTGAAGCTTTTATTAGGAGGAAAGGTTGAGTGTGCTGGGCCTGTTTAGCCTGGAGAAGAGAAGATGGAGAGGGGCTTTTATCCATGTGTGTAAGTGTCTGACGGATGGGTGTCAAGAGGATGGAGCCAGCCTTCTCAGTGGTGCCCAGTAACAGGACAAGGGGCAACAGGCACAAAGTGAAACAGAGTTCTATCTGAATATGAGGAAAAACCTCTACTGTGAGGATGACAGAGAACTGGATCATCTCTTTCTCTGGAGATATTTGAAGCCCACCTGGGCACAATCCTGTGAAACCTGCTCTAGGTGGAACTGTAGCAAGGAGATGAGACTAGATGATCTCCAGAGGTCACTTCCCTCCCCAGCCATTCTGTGATTGTGTGATTTTGGATTAATTCTGTTTATCACCCTGAGGTTAGATTTGTCAAGCAACATCTGTAACCTGCCACCATGAAAAATTATTTCCAGTACTTTTCTTCAATTATTTCCAAATACTTCCTTTAATATTTGGCTGCAACTAGAGGATTGCAATTTTAGGCTGAAGACTTAAAGGAAAAATATATTGACTTAAAGGTCAATGTATATTGACCATTAATAATTCTATATCAAAATCCCTTGAAGTATCAAGGTGTGCAAGTTGTTTTGATTTATATATGTGTTTGTTTAGCAGTGCATAAGCAGAAAATACCAGTTCTTTCCTTGTTAGCATGCTGAAAAGTATGCAATCCAAACTGACAACAGGAAAGGATTTAAATTAAAAATTACTATATCACGTTCATTTGCAATACCTTTAATTTGGATGGATCTTGGAGATTCCTAATAGTATATTGCACAAACCAGCCTAATTTCAGAATTGCATATCACTAAATGTAATCTGCCCATCAAAAAGCTATGAGCAGACCCTGTGAAAGGTAAAACCAGGAAACAAAAAAATAGTGCAGTGTTCAGTTTAAGCTGCTGTGGAAATCTGAGCAGGCAGCATGTTCTGAGGAATTACTTTTGGATAAAGGCTAATCTGCCACCAGCCTCTGTGGTTGCTGGAGAGAAGGCCTGGTCCTGTTTGCAGCTCTAAGCAGTGTCCTGCTCCAGATAGTATAAAATGCTGTCTGGAAGGAACCCAAGACCCTCTCTTTTAATTGTACAGGGAACCTGATGAGAGTAAATGCCTGTACTTGCAATTAATCTATTATAAATACCTACAATTAATTGTGTAATAAATTTGACTATTCTTGTCAGCTTCCTTTTTTTGCTCTGGACCATTAACAAAGAGCTCAGAAGCTGCTGCACAAATAACAGAGATGCTTGTGTCTACAAAATTATTCCTGTTTTTATCATCAAAAAACAAAATTATGGAGAAGTTGGCTGTAAGTGTGCTTGAGAAACAGCACTGTATTTATGAGGGGTGTTATGCCCTTGCTAAAAATTTTTAGTGTTCTTAATCAGAATAAAATGTTCATGTTTCCATATGAGGAGCAAGCAAAGCATTTACAGCATTCAACAACCTTAATATTTCAAAGTATAGAAAGTACAAGGAAAATTAACTCTGCGTATCTGATACATGGAAAATATATCATAAATAAATATGGAAAATTAACTCTCTTTAGGAAGATAGTAGCATCTCAGATCCCTATCTGAAAATCCCAGTTGCTCGGTATTGCCTTTTTCCGGCAGCCAGCAAGAAGAAGTGCAGATCACGGTAATGCTGTAGCTCTGTGTCAGCAAGTGCAGGCACAGCAGGAAGCATAGCCATGGCAGGAAAAGAGCCCAAGAGGAGAAAAATCCCTATGGGGTACACACCGGTACACCCGTGGATTCTGTGTGCTATTTCTGCACCACAGCAGGTGCCGTGCCAGGCACCGTCATGCAGGAGGGGAGCACCCGCACCCTCGACAGCAGGACCTGGGTGCCAGTGAGTGCCCCGCTTTTGCCAACTACCTTATTCAGCGCTGGCCTTTGTTTAACAAATGCCTCCCATAACAGACCAGAGCTGTGTATCCAGGTTGAATTTCAGCTTGGTTATGCTCTTTGTCCACCTGCTTTGCCCCAGACTGTTGAATAAGCCAGTGGCTTCCCCCATGCCTGCCACAGCAGTGTTTTCCCCAGAGTTGTTGGGATCTGTTGTGCCCATGGGGGGCAGTCTCAGCTGCAGCTGCTGTGCATGTTCCGTGTCCAGGGTCAAGTCCAGTCATCTGTGCTCCACACCACTGCATCAGGCAGATGCAGGGCTGCTGGTCGGGAAGGAAGTGTGCAGCAGTAGGTGGTGTGTGCAGCAGGACTGAGTGAATTAGGAGCTTCCAGGGATGAGGGGAAGAAATCTGCTTTGGAGCTCAGAAAGGGTACTGGTGCTCTGCCCAGACCTCCCAAACCAGGGAAGGTGCTATGATTGGCTGTTGTGACAGCACACCCGTGCTCTAGGCAGGCAGCCAGGTGCTGCTCCCACAGCACCGTGAGCATCCACCTGTGGCGTCAGCTCCTGTCATGGGACCCTGGTAGGCTGTTGTTGGTGGACCCACTGATGAGGCAGGACCAACCCTGCAGTGGACAGGGCTGCTCCCTGTGCTGGTGGGGAGCACTCTGCAACTCTGGGGTCTCTGTAGTGATGTCCATGCTGTCCACTGAGGTGATGCAATGTGCTGGGCTCCTTCTCGTGCCCTGGATGGAGCGCAGCTCTCTTCCAAGAAATTCCACTCCACCTTTTCACCCCGGGCACGCTCCTGTTTTTAATTATGTTTCAGCACCATCCATTTAGGGTGCATCCCAAGTACCTTGCATTCCCACCAGAAAATAAAAGAAGCAAGGCCAGTGATAGAGGGAAGGGTGGAATAAAAAAAGGTGAGAGTGACTAAAGAAAGCAAATAAGTAGAGGAAAGAGAATGGCAAATGCTGCTGGTTAATTGGAGCTGCCCTTATACAGGAGACTCAATCTCCCTTTTCATCTAACAGTAAGAGAAAAAACTTGCTTGATGCATCTTGTGATCAAGTCTGAAACTTGCAGGAAGAGAAGGTAGCCAGAGCTCATTCAGTCAAAGCAGAGGCCACATCTGGGGAAGAAAGAGTTTGCTTGAAGGCAGTTTTCTTTGATAAGTAAGAATTACCATTCCAAAACGTTTGTTTTTTTCAGTAATTGTTTCACCTGACTTTTGCCAGTGTATGTGTATATATATACACACATATAAAAATAAATCAGAAAAAGCAGACTATTCATTTGTGCTATTTGCTTACATACAATATGGGAATACTTTCTGTCATGCTGTTGTAGCTTGGGAGCATTTTTGAGAGAGCAGCCCATGGAGAGCCGTGGCAGTTCTACTGTCCTCCACGCAGGCTGCACCTTGCCAGCCAGGAGACATTGCTAAGCTAGGTGTATTTTCAGGAAAACAATTTGAGCCTTCCCTTTGTGTCTGAGGCAAATGGGGTTTTGTTCTAACCTCAGCGCCCATCTGAGATTTGTTTGTGAACATCTGGGAGCTCAAGGCATGGGAGAGCTGGTGCCTGTGCGTTAAACCTGCTGATAGCGGTTGTTTGTTTAGCTGTTGTCTGAGCATGTGAATATGGAGCTGTTTGCTCATAGAGGTGGCTGAGTGAAGCAAATAGTGAAGTATACACAGAAGTTAAACTTCAGTAACTTCAGACCATGTTAATTTCTAGCACAAAAACGTGTTTGTTGGAGTAGTGTGCTTGGGTATTTCTTATGTCGTGCTTATGTTCCAGTTACAGTAATTGTCTAAATTGTTGTTGTAAGGGCTAACATTAAGCACAATTTTCTAAAGACACCATAGGTTCTGTGGTGGAAATGTTTTACTGGAGAGGCTACCTAAGAAGTTATTATTTCACCTGCTGTTAAAATCTTACATAGTCTAGAACCCCATAACTTGTTTTAGGATAGAAGCATTACCCAGCGGTGCTCGTGAAAAGTATAACAACTACTGTCCTGTCCCTGGTATACTAATGTCCTGAGTTGAAACAAATATGCTTAGTAGAAAACTTCAAATACAACAAGCATTTTGTCTTTTTGAAGAGTTTTTTCCCTTGTTTATGTAGAGGTGTTGACATTCCCAGGAAGTGTGAAATGCATTTAACCAACAATATGTCTCTTCTCTCTTAGATTACAGAAGTATGTGGAGCCAAGCGTGTGGGTTATTTTGGTCCTGCTCAATTTTATATTGCTTTGAAGTTAATTGCAGCAGCACAGTCAGGGTTCCCAGTACGGATTGAGAGCATTAAGAATGGTAAGTAGCAAATTTTGCTTGCAGCACTGTGCAGTTGTTTCTCACTTTCTTTAATGCTTGTCAGCTCTCCGTGGTGGTTAACTTTTTATTACATGTCTGTGAACAATTTTAAGGAGCAGAGAAAGAGTAGAAGGTAATTTTACATGCTCTAAGCGACTGGTAGAAAATTGCAGTGAATTTACATGTGTGGCAGAGCTTAAATGGCATCCCCCTCTGGAAAAGGCATTACAGAGGAATGGCACGAATGACAGCTGATCAGTGCTGGAGATGCATTTCTCTCTCACCTTCAGCTTCTAATCTTGACAGCTGTTCAGAGTGAGAGCAGATAGTTGCTTTGGGTGGAGGCATGTTGTGGGGGACGTGGGCAGGTCAAGGGGTCCCTCTGTGCAGGGCAGCTTGTAATACTTACCTGTTTTAGCAAATAATCTTGCTGAAATAAATGGGTAATGGTGACAAAATCGTATTTCTTTGTATGAGTAGGTAGGAAAATGTGCATTAAGTGTATTTTAAAACACCTTTTTTCTTCCCAACGAATTGGCAATAATATTAAATGTACCATTTTTGATGGAGAAAGCCTGTTCTTGAAAGAGGCTTATCAAACTCAAGTGCTGAAGAGACAAATCAGGACCCTTTTAGCTGCAAAACCTTGATAAAAACTAAATGGAAGGAACTTCATGTTCTTGCCTTGGTGATGCACGCTCTGTCTCAGCAGGGCTCAGGTGTCAAAACATGTGGCTATTCAAGCTTGAGCTTGAACAGTTTTGAACCCTCAGCTCCTATATCCCAGGTGGGCGTTCAGACCGTGCCTGGAGGCTGTGCTCTGGACAAGAGGGTGTGCCACCATCCCACTGAAGGAGGGATGCAACTGGTTAAAGATCAGAGAGAGATGTGTAAAGGCAGGACCTACCCACAGCCCTTGCAGTCAGGTCGCTGCTCCCAGCACAGTTTCTGCTCTGCTGTCCCTGGTAAGGGCAACGAAATGTAAAATTCACATTCATTACAAAGCACAGGGAGGGGGTTCCCAGGCCTGCTGCATCCCAAGGAGGGAAAGGCAGAATGGCAAGCACATGCAGACCTGTGTGAGCTGAGCTCCTGCAGTGCAGAGTTCCCGACCAAGTGGAGGGGATCAGATGCAGCTGGTGCAGTTTGATTCAGTGCCTTGCTGGAACAGGAGTTTAAACGAAGGGTGAAGAGGGGCAGACTGGATGTGTCTGTCAGTTTTCCTTACAAGCATCTTGTGTGCTCTCTTATTTCGTTGCTGTCCCTTTTAAGGATGTCAATTTAAAAAAAAACCAAAAAAACAAAAAAACCAACCCAACCCCCCCCCCCCACCAAACTAAATTAGAAACCTGAACTAAGTGAGATTTATTGTATATGTTTTACAAGTCCAGCATCTGCAAATAATCCACAAATTTGCGTGAATAGGAGTACTTGCAGTCCTTGTATTGATATCCTGCTTACTTACTGTTTCAGTACAATTTCAGTAAAAATACTTCCAGTGCTCATTACATTTTCTCTAAAAATATATGGGTGCCTTTAGAGTGGGGTGAGTAACATGTACCAAACTCCCAACTGATTTCTTTCTCTTCCTGGTAGTAGCTGTAGGTGTAAATGATTACAGAGGTGATGAATGGCTTTGCTTGGTTTTGAGCTTTCTGTTAATTTTAATTGTATTGATCTTTCAGGGTAACTGTGCACAAAAATAAATGGTGTTTCTTCAAAATAATTAGGAGTTGCCCTAAAGAGTGATAAAGTGTCACTCTCCTGCTCTTCACAGCAGACACAACATGGGACCTTTTGACACGGTCGTCTCACTGGGCCTTAGTGTGATCTCTGAACCCTATCATTTTTAATTTGTTCCTCTCATGATGGCAGTGTTGAGGATTCTGTGATGCTGACTGGTTAATTCATCAGTCCCACTGTTTCTGTGGGAAACTATTCTTTTCATTATAGGCAAGGTTTTGAAGGCAGGAAATGAGTTTGCTGCTTGCTTTAATAATGTGCACAAGGCTTAGTTCTTTCTCTTTGCATAAAGAGATTATATATTAAGCTATACATGAAGATTGCAGCTTTGTGTAACATTACATTTTATTAAGACATAAAATAGTCAAAGGAGTTCCAAACTTACAAATGTTACAAAATACAAATAATAGTCTTTTATCTATAAACTTTTCATTGGTTTTGCAAGACGATACTGCTTAAAGTGATTCTAATGTTCTGTAGTCTCAATTAAATTTTTCTCTCTTTTAATAAAGAATTGCCTCTGCCAAGATTTATGGCGCTGAAAAATGACACTGAAGTACGTTATGGGACTCCAGCAGAACTCCATGGAGTTAAATTTCAGGTTCCACATGCAACTTTGGAAAAAAATTCCTACAAAAGAACAGATGAAGGGGACAAACAGGTAACAGGCTTGTCTTCTTCACACCGATATATCATTATGCATCCTCCTTTTGGGTCAAGTCCTGTAAACGGTTACACTCACATTGTTCTTCACCAGTTTTTGAATACTAGACAGGAGGTGAACTCCTTATCTGCAAATAATCACCATCGTGTCTGTGTTCTGGTTTTGATGCATCCCAATTACTTCCCTGAAAAAAAGTCTCTGTATGAGCAAAGAAACCCATCAACCCTGTAAATATTCTGTGTAAAATCTTTCAGTATTGTTCTCCTACTTAATCCAGCGCTGTTTCTTGGAGAGGACCAGGGAGAAGCAGCAAATAGAAGTCTGTCTGTGAAACAGAACAGGAAAGAGAGTGATATTCCATGGCAAGTACAGTCTTTAGTCACTGCAGAAATACTCAATTGGAGAAGAGGTGTTGAATCATGAGCCACTATTTCTCAGTGGGATAAGGCCTCCCAGGTTTTCTTTCATTCTAATGTCACCAAGGAGTAGTCCAGAAGAAATCTGCTTTTCTTTTGCCCTCAGTGTAACATTTTCCCAGCATCTATTGTTCTGAGTTGATAGTTTCATAAAGCTGTCCAAGAGAGATTTGTATTGCCTGTATTTAGCAGAGTTGAGAGCACTTGTTCAGGTACAAGGAGCTTCACAGTGCTCCATAATTTTCATAAATATTGATTTGCATAATTTTCCCCAGGCCCAACACTTTCTCCTCTGGTACCGTATCAGGTCATGTTGTAAGTGTCTGGGGGAAGCACTTTATCTTCCCTAAACATGCACACACATTTACCACACAGTGTGTTGGCATCAGTAACAGTGTTCCCTGAGGTCAGCCAGCAGGAGTGAGCTGATGACAAGATACACAGGTGGAATAACAGGATGAGGAAGAAGAACATGTATGCCTATCTGTCTGTGTGTACTGACACTGAAGCAGAACACTGCCCTCAAACCCCTGGCTCCATCTGTATTATGTGTTGTGTTTTATTTTCCTCTTTATTCAGTAAACTGTTTCAGGATTACATCCTCTTCTCAAGCAATCTCAGTAAATCAAAGGAAAGAGAAAGCTTTAGGGTAATTACCCAGTGATACCTACAGGTCCACAGAGTGTTTAAAATACTGATTCAGAGATTTAGTTTTAATTTTTTGTATATTTTTTTATGTGAAAAATAATCTGCACAATGAATGTGCTCACACTAACTAAATACATAAAGCCAAAGATACCCACTCACATTGAGCCTTCTACATCTACTTCTTCAGGCCTCTTTGGAATTAAAATATTTTGAGCTCGTCATTGTAAAGCTTTGCTATGGCACTGCCGTGCTTTACTCCTAGAAGACTCGGTGCCAAAGTGTCTTTCCTATTTTAAGATGCCTTTTCTTGGAAATAAAGGGCCTGAGAATGCCACAGCATTTGCCTGTTCTTTGTCCATCGTATTGTACACGTTTGGATTGCTGTGCAGCTGCATTTGGTTGTTTCTTACGTCTCAGAATTGTATTTTTTGTTGGTGTGTTTTTAAATAGGAACCCAAGTCTCCCCCAATGTCTCCAATCTGCTCACCTCCTGCTTCTCCATCTACTTACCAGAGAATACCCCTAAGTTATGGATATGGTAAAGCAAGAAGTGGGCTGGAGCAGCAGCATGGAGGTAGGATAAAAACTGTGATGCACACTGTATTCAATTCTTTTTGCCTTTTTTTTCTTTATCGGAAGTATCCAAGTTCCAAATGCAATTGACAATCCGCCTAATGATTTTAAAATTTAATTAGACTTGTGTTTTGGAAAATGATTTGATCGACTTATTTTGACTGTTCAATCCTGTCTTCTTATTTCCTTTCTGTTAAATTAGATATATGTGACTTCTCACAAATGGTAATAGCTAATCTCTGACAAGACTACGTGCAATATATCCCAGAGGCAGAGAGCTTGAAAGTATTGTCAGAGTGCGTGTTGCTTTTGGTTTCATTAGAGCAAAAGAAAACCTGATTTCAATAGCCACATATTAATTTTCAGATTGAAAGTGAACCTTCCTTTGCAGGAAAGGATAATAATGTCTCTGGTTTTGTAACAAGTAATAATAGGACATGAATATAAAACCAGCGTAACTTAGGCAATACAGACAAAACGCACTGCGTACTTGCTCAGTCCTTCATTTTGCTGCCATTAGAGGGGGTGGCAAAACATTCTAATAAGAGGGTAATGGGGCAGAAGCCATTTTAACTATGTCTTTAGAAGCTCCTATTAATAGTAAGGCATCTGTGCTCTCCTAATTGCAACATATGATGACCAAGTTGGTGGCAGTAGTAGGCATTGGTGGATGCTGACCCTCCCTCATCCCTCCTGCTTTAGGTTAGTGTGTTTGCAGTGAGTGAAGAGTGGAGCATGCTAGTCCTTCAGCTTTTGTCCTTGTTTACGTTATACATCAGTGAAAAAACAGAGCTATTCAACCTTGCTGTCCCAAGTGCCAGTTTAGTGCAAGACCTACTGGCTCTTCCTGGCCTTTAAGATTAAGACCCTTCCAGTTTCCTGAAGAGCATTCCGCAGGGCGGGTCTGGAAGTGTCTGCGTAGTGCGTGCGCAGGAAGTGCTGTGCCACAAGGATGGGCTGTACTGCAAGTCTGACCCTGAAACTGGACAGCATGTCTTGAAGGGCAGCCCTTTGCACTGCAACCATGACTGTATGTGTTTTTCTTGATAGTTTTGGACATTTGTCATGCTAGCAAACACACAGCAGTGTGGCCTTGTGCTTAAATCTCCCCTCCAAGGACGTCTGTATGTTTCCCACTTTCCTTCCTCCTTTTTTTTTTTCTTTTTTTGTTCTGAAATTAATAGTTATGTGTACAGGAATAAAAATAGATACCAATACAGGATAAGACCACTTAGGAATTCCCCACAAGGGAATTACGGTGTAATTGTTAAGGTCTTCCTGAGCTCAACATCTTTAAGATTTCTTGGTCTCCTTTTTCATCATGAGTCTTTAAGGTTCTGACTATCTAATGCAGACTGTCTTTGTAGTGGTAAATTTTAAATAGGGTGGCAGCAGAAGTTCTTAGGTCTTCAAAGGTTTGCAAGTGAGATGTCTTTTTGTTTGCGTACTTGCCCTATTTTTAAAGCATTGTTCCTAAACATGCTGTTGTGTCACCACTTACCATATATGCTGCGGTGGAGCTTAAGGGACTTATTTTAGCAAAAGAAGTAATTGTTACTTTTGTTCACTAACTTTACTCCAAATAGGTGAAGTGGTGAGTCACGTATTTTGATTTTCAACAGAAATTAAGGAAGGGAGAGGAAGAATATGTGGAAAAACAATGATTTGCTATTTGATAGCATTGTCAAAGCATTTTTTTTTTGCAGCTCAGTTGAATTATTTCTACTTACTTGTAGTGCATTCTTCTGCTGTATATGGCTACAAGTATATAAAAAGTCTAAATGCATAAATAGGCTATATAAATATGTATTTCAACATGATGAACAGCAGTTTCTGTTACCCAGTAGTATATAACTGACAGTGTCTCAGTAGTCTGAAGAGTGATGCATCGTGAAAGACAAATATGTGGCTGGAATTTTGTTGCAGAGGATAAAATGGGCTTTGATACTGTGATATTAGGTTCACTGGGTAGATGCTTGACAAATTGGACTATGATGCTCTGATACTATGTTCACAAGCTATATTCTTGACCTTGAGGTATTTAATTATTTCTTTTAGCCTAGTAGAATTTTTTTAATTATCCTTTCACTTTATATACTTACTTTAAATGTCTGTAGCTCCTTATGAAGTCAGGCATTCTACTCACCAGCAAGATGGACCATCATCAGGGAATTATGGAGCCAAATCTTCACTCACCTGTTCAACTCCTAAACGGGTAATGAATTGCACATTTTTCTTTAGTAGTACTACTAATAAAACAATAGAGAAATTAAAAAAAACAAAGCTAGAAGAATTCTCACTTTGAAAATGAAAAGTGTTCTCCATGGTGTTTTTAGAGAAGAGACTGAACTGTGCTTTTCAGTATATGAGGAAAAAAAAGCTGATGGGATGAAGAAATTAAAATAAATAATCCAATAATTAAATTGCTAAAGGTAAGTCATAATAAAACATTTTCATCAAGATACATGAGGTTTCACAAAAATTCCTACTTGATTTAGAATGCTGTCTGTAACACTTGCACAGAATTTATGGCTTAACATTCTTCGTATTTTGGTTTTTCACCCTAGTTGTTAAATTGCATCTCAAACAGAATAGATTAATTTCTGGGCATTTATTTGCTTTTGTGAGATGGGTCTTATGTTTTCCTGCTGGTTGCAAAAGCAGATCTTTCTATGTTCCAGTATGCCTGCAGTGCATTTATTATGCAAGCAGGTAGTTTACCCTAAGGAAGGGCAAAGCTGCCCTAAACTAGGGATTTTCCTAAATAAGTAAGGCTCAGAGGCTCTACCTTTTCCTCAGTGCTTAGCACTCCACACCCACAATAAAATGTCATCCGAGCCTCTGGAAAAGATCTACAGGTAGTGTCACACAATTTGTGCTAACTTGAGTTGAAATTGGGTGCATTTGTGTAGCACTTTGAAATGAAAATTAATTTACAGCTTTATAGTGATTCTTTTTGAGGATCTTTTGATGTATTTCAGAACTGGTATTTTGCATTTGATTCTTAGGACATAAACAAATATGTCAGAGAAAGGGTTTTGGAGCTGATTGGAGCCTGGTTGTTGTTCATTCTGGCCCTTACTCTTAGAGTATTATCATCCAGGCTTAAATATTGAATACTAGCCTCAGTTTTAAGAAACAAGTAGAGGGATGGTAATTAGTATGGCCATTTCTCCTTCTTGTCTTCTAAAAATAAAAAATAGAGGAGTGCGAATCTGGTTTCTTGAGGTTCCCAATGTCCTTCTGGTCCCCTGCCTGTGGCCGATGCCAATGTCCCTCCCTTCAGTCTCTTTCAGTGGAGCGGGAACAGCAGGATAGCAGCAACCACTACTCAGATGACCCTTGGAGGATAACAGAGGAGCAGCGAGATTACTACATTAACCAGTTCAGGTCCCTGCAGCCCGACCTGAATGCCTTTATTTCAGGTAATTTTTACCAAACACAGTGCATGTCAGGTAGGGCGGACCAGGCTAGGAGGTGAGAAATGTTAAGTCAATAAATTCTTTTTTCTCTCTGGCAGTGGGTTTGTAAGAGTTGGTTGTGTTTCCTTTTTGAAGGCAGACTACTCAAAGAGCAAACCATTACTGTGACCATTACATTTTTTTTTTTCCTAAATATCATGATTTTAGAGAAATAATTGCATCTAAAGGAGAAGTGTTAGTGATTTGGTAAAAATTAAAATGAGCTTTCTGTATTTGATGCACTGTATTTGTGCATCACCCCTGCAGTGTATATTGAGATGAAACACCTCTGAGGGTTGTGCTTGCTTTCCTAGCAGAACTGTGGTAGTGTGTCTATGTGATGACAGTGAAGCATGCAGTTAACTGTCCTCTGTGTTCAAGCCTGAGGTTTATGGCTCTAAGGGGCTGAGATTTTCACCTTTAGGTAATTAAAAACCAATCCTGGAGAGCATATGCATGGTGGAAGTATTGTTAAGGGCATATTGAGATTGCATTTCTATTTTTGAATAGAAGGATCAAGCTGCTGGCAAGAGGAGTCACTGCTGGGTACCGACAATTGGTCTGGCAAGGAAGATGTCACAGGTGTTAACTTGAGGAAGTTGTAATGAGCTGTGCTGTATCAGTAGGGTTCAGGAGGCCCTGATGTATCACTGAGGTTCAGGAGGCTTGCATCTAGCCTCAGTTAAGTCTCCTTCATGCAGTTTGCTTCAAAGAACAAATGGTTGCTCAGTGTTGGTTCTTCCCCTGATGGCTGTCCGAGGGGAAGAGGACTATAGTCCTGGAAGTCTGTACTTTGTTAACAAACATTTTGTAAGCCTTTTCTCAGGAAGGGTTTTCAGGGTACCCCTGACAGCCGGTGCATACGGGATGGTGAATAAGTGGATATGTTAACTGGAAGTATGAGAAGGGCTACTGTGGCAGGGTGAGTGAGGATGCCTGCAGTAGGACAGGAGCTATGTGCGATCTGAATCTTCCGGGGCTTATTTTTTTTTTTCTTTTTCTTTTTTCTTTTCCCCATAAAATTTGAGCCACGGCAGGGAAGAGTCATGGTTGAAACAGCATCTTGGGAGAGCAGTGCAGATGCTACAGCACTGTACTGCCATACACATGACTTCTGGGTGACGCAGGACCATTTGTGTCTATTATTTCATCACTGGTGACATACTAATTTATGCTGGTTAGAATTACTAGTACTAAAGCAGATTTTCCTTTATTTATTTTTCCCATATGGAGGGAATGGAGAAATTAGGTCAACAGCTCTGTCTGGCTTTCTGTCATTTATTCATAAGGAGACAAGTGGTCCAAAAGCTGTGTTAGCATTTGGTTAATCTCAGTGTCTCTCGGATGTAAATTAATGGCCTGCTTCTGCTGCAGCAGACCAGGTAAAAGGTAAAAATTTGGAGAATTAATTTCTAGTGGCTGATAAGTCATGCTTTCCCAACAGGTTCTGTTGCAAAGAATTTCTTCACAAAATCAAAGCTGCCCATCCCAGAACTTTCTCACATCTGGTAAGTACTGTAATAGTGTTGGGGATGTATGTCCTGAGTTTTTAAAAGACACTGAATTCAAGAGTTCTTGTTAAATTTTAAAAGTGCCTTCAATTATAATTATTTCTCTTACCTCCAGAATCACTTTGAGGCCCCAGCAGCAGGGTGCTCATTGATCTTCCTGACACACTTGTTTTCTGGAGAGATGGTGGTCTACTCAGCAGGACTGGGAAGGTTTGAACAGCGACATAACTGAGAGCTGTTCTTAAGTATATTGTAAGCAGCATCATTATCTGAAAGAACTGACACTTTTCATGAAATGACATGGAGGAGAAGCACCTCTGGAATGTTTTAGATGTGTTGATGGCCTTATGTTTTTGTCTCCATTTTGTCAGAGGAGGCCTAATTAAACAACTGCATAATTCATCAGTGCTTTTCTAATGAACCAGTACACTTACTTTTAATGAGCTTATTGAGAAACAATTGTGGCTGGAACTGTACATGATAAAATTTGACAAGGATTCTATTACATTTTCATAAACAACATGGTGCTTTGTAATTCAGTGTCATCCTTGCATCTCTGATAGGAAGAACAAACAGTTTTAAACATGGATCAGAAATGCTGATAGAGGTTTTGTTTTTATATATGCTTTTATGAAGAGAGATGAGAAGAAAAGCTTGCAAAAGCCTAAACATCTGTCAGGGTCAAAGGATATGTCTGGAATCTTTTCAAAGCGGATTGTCAGTTGTGAAAATAAAAAAACAATTGAAGAAACATAGTGTTGGGGGAAGTGAATATTGGAATTTGAGATTACTTAAAAAGAATGGATTAACCCAGTATGTTAATGAAACACATTTTATTTTTATTGCTGATGCAACTTGTTTTCTGTGCAAAATTTCAAGAAAAGTATTCCTTTCCAGTAAATAAGTATATTTTGTGACAATGTGATTTGTAGGCTGCCTTGCTGTGCTAAACACATGGTATGTCTCAGTCTTTGTTACTGTAAGCTCAACAACTTGAAAAGTGCTTGTTACTTTCAAAGAGTAAGAAGTTATGTTTTTTTAGACTATGGGCTCAAGATAAAGTATGACTCAATTCTTGCAAAGAGTTAATTTATGAAATGGAATTCTTGGATTTCTGAAGTCCAGCTTTAGTGTTTGTGAAGCATGCTAGAATTAGGGAGAACTGCTTTAATGAGAAGCTAACAATAATATTTAAACTTGTCATGAGCATTAATTTAGCCCTTTTCTTAAGACTAGCCAGTGGTGCTAAGTAACCACTGCTGAAACCCATATTGAACTTTTTCTGCTTGAACTGGTTTAAGATCCTGCATGAATTGGCCAAAAGTGCTTCCAACCATTGCATGGTTGATTTCACTCCTGGAAGAATGTGCGCTTGCAGCTCAGAAGGCCAGCCGTATCCTGGGCTACATCAAAAGAGGTGTAACCAGCAGGTTGAGGAGAGGGGATTTTGTGCCTCTGCTCTGCTCTGGTGAGACCCCACCTGGAGTGCTGCATATCTAGCTCTGGCATTCCCAACACAAAATATATGGATCTGTTGGAACGAAGTCCAGAGGAGGGCCACTAAGTTGATCACAGGGCTGGAGCATCTCTCCTATGAAGAGTGTCTGAGAGTGTTGGGGCTCTTCAGCCTGAAGAAGAGAAGGCTTCAGGGAGATCTTCTAGCAGCCCTCCAGTATCTAAACATGGTCCACAAGAAGGCTGGAGAGAGACTTGTCACACGGGCATGTAGTGATAGGACAAGGGGGATTGGCCGTAAGCTAAAGGAGGGCAGGTTTAGATTAGACATTAGGAAGAAATTCTTTACTGTGAGGGTGGTGAGGCACTGGAACAGGTTGCCCAGAGAGGTTATGGATTTCCCCAACTCTGGAAGCATTCAAGACCAGGCTGAATGGGGCTGGTGGGAGTTGTCCCTGCCCGTGGCTGGGGGGGTAGAGCTAGATGATCTTTAAGGTCCCTTCCAACCCTAATCACTCTCTAATTCTATAAGTATAGGTTATGTATTTCATGTTCTACTATATACATACCATCATATTGAATGGTATAATGTATAAAAAATGTACTTGACTGAAAAAGAAGTGGCAATTCAGTATTAGAAAATTAGCTGGCTTCGTCTTCACGGAGAGCAATGTGCAAGTCAGGGTCAAGTGCAAATGACAGAGATGATTGTCTTGTGTTAAAATATCCCTTCTTGGAGTTGCATTTTTGTCTCCCTTGTGATGGCACACATATTTTGCTCTGGGGTAACAGGTTGGAAAACATGTGCCTGTTGTATTCACAGGGAGCTGAGCGACGTGGATTGTGACGGGGCGCTGACACTCCCAGAGTTCTGTGCTGCTTTCCACCTTGTGGTTGCGAGGAAGAATGGTTACCAGCTGCCTGAGACACTACCGGAGACGCTGCTGCCCGAGTACCTCCAAGCAGGTAATGTTCTTGCAGGTCATGTCCCTGTAGCCATCTCAGAAATCTGGCATCTGTGTAAGACAGGCTCACTTTCCTTCCTGAAATGGGGTTCTGTGCTATGTAGTGATTCTCTGGCTGCTTTTTAAGGCATATGGTTTTTGTTTATTGCTGAAGAAGTAATATATCAAAGCTCAAAAGTGGGGATGCCAAGTGTAGCCGTTACCTGCCTGTCAGTGTCTGCGTCTTTGCTCCAGGGTGCTTCAGGTGTCATTACAGCTAAAGCAGCAAATGATTACCTTTAGCAAAGATAATCCAGCAATGGCTTTAAACTGAAAGAGGGCAGGTTTATATCAGATTTTAGGAAGAAATTCTTTACTGAGAGGGCAGTGAGTCACTGTAACAGATTGCCCAGAGAAGCTGTGGATCCCCCCCACCCTGGAAGTATTCAAGGCCAGGTTGAATGGGGTTTTGAGCAACCTGGTCTAGTGGGAGGTGTCCCTGCCCATGGCATGGGATTGGAACTAGATGATCCCTTCCAATCCAAACCATTCTATGAATCTATGATACAGCTTTTAATTATTTTGATAATTTTTCCGTTAAGTATCTGTCTCTTGAAGATTTGTTGAAAATTATACTGGACTGCTTTAGAACTTAATATGCTAATGTATTTGTTAGATGCCGTTACTTGTTGTATCAAAGGTTGAATTTTTTTGTAATTCATTTCATGTAATCCACAGATTCTTCTATAAGTACTTTACATTAATGGTGGGAATTGCAACAGTTTGTGCAGCGCAAGGGTGAATTAATCCAAAATATAACATACCTCATAACAATGTGCAGTGAGAGACCTGCCCTTTCATTTGTTCTCTTCAGTTATGTCTCTTTTAATTATAAATGAAGTTGAAATATATACTGTTTCATCTAAAAAACGTGCATGCCTCTCTAGGGCAAGGAGGATTAATCACAGATGATAATTACAGTGCTAAGGGATAATATTTAAGACCTAATAAAATCTCCATTAAATTTGATGACACTGAATATATTAAAAGGCAGGAAGAGAACAAATCAAGCTGCAGTTAGGAAAATTAAATGTTGACCCTGTTTCAGATTTGTGAAGTAATTTCTGATGGAGTCATGTTCCCTGTAATCCACTATCTTCATATCCAAAGCAATAAGCTCCCTGAAAACCAGCTCTTCCAAGTCTTCATCATTTTTAGTCTCCCTAATTACATTCCCTTGTCATACTTACAACTACTCTTTTCCCTCCAGGACCACAATTTTGTTCACTACTCTCATGCCTGGTCTCATGATAAATTGGCTTGTAAGCTCAACCATGCAGGTTCTTCTTGGTGGGTCTTCACATTAAGCCTTTCTTGGTAAAACTGCAATGGAAATAACTATCTCTAGTAGTAGAGAATCATTGTGTCAATGGGAGGAATGGAATGGTAAGCTGTCTTAGCTCCCTGGGAGTCCTCTTTTCTCCTGTTTGTCCCTTTCAACACTTAGACCTACCATTTCCTTAGATGATCATTGTTTTCCGGTGTTGCATGAAACCAAGCATTTCAAGCTTGATCTACATGGAAGTGAAAGGACTGATTGTTTCTTGTGGGTACTTTAAATGCCTCAGCTTCTGGTTAACCTGAAGGTCTGAAAATGTTTTGTGCTTATTCTGCTACCTAGTCAGGATTCAGAAATCTG
The DNA here is from genome assembly GCA_013396775.1 of Cephalopterus ornatus. Taxonomy (NCBI): domain Eukaryota; kingdom Metazoa; phylum Chordata; class Aves; order Passeriformes; family Cotingidae; genus Cephalopterus; species Cephalopterus ornatus. Next base: position 98,935 of record VZRE01013356.1, read on the forward strand.
TCTTTTGAAAGTCTTGCATTAATGAAAAGTAAACCATCTCAACACAGTGTATCACTGTGAATCACAAGAAAGCACAGAGCCCATGTTGTGTTGCTTCTGAAATAAAAGCATATGAGTAAGCCTGAGATGTCAAAAGAAATTTTCAAGAGAAACCTTGTGTTTTCCTGTTTTCATAATTTGATTTCTGCGAAATTTGTGGGCTTTTTCAATTTTTTGTTTTTTGGCTTGTTAGGAACCTGATGAAGATTACTGAAAACTGTTCTTCATTAGGTTGTTGTATTAGTTTCAGAGCATCTGATAAGAGTGTTGTTAAAGCTTCAAATAAAATGATTTGGAGTGAAAGAGCATTTAAGAATGCATTAATCTTGCTAGTTTTATGACTTGTACTATAAACTACAAGCACAAGTCCAAACGCTATCCTGGCACAGCTCCATTGACAGTTTGACCCACCACCTTGCTTTCAGAAAGTTTTTATTAATATTAATTTGCAGAATCTGGAATGCTATTTGCCCTGTATGTAAACCACAGTATTGTAAATAAGGATTGATTTCCAAGAACTTAATTTATTGAGATAAAATAGATGCTAGCCAAAAAAATAGAAATGTAGATGTGGTTGTTCTGCCTTTTGATATACTGATCTTTAAAAAAAGGTGTTTTCCAGCTAGTAAGACAGATTTGTCTCAGAGGGACTAATCCCAGAGTGATACCAGGAGAAGAAGCTGAGTTTGTGGGATAGAAGGTAGCTTGTTGTGAATATTCCTTTGAGAAGTTAGTCAATTTTTTTCCTTTTTTTTTTTTCCCCCTGCTCTCAATGTTGTTTGGTTAAGGATGTTATATACTACAGCATCCACGGTGTTTTAGTGTCCTTGTTTTTTGTTGGCCTTTGATTTTAGTGGATAGTGTAGATTCTGCAATACTTTTCAGTCTTCGAAGAGTCAAAATTGCAGCTGAAGGTTTTGTAAGTACCCTTAACATTCCTAGGAGAGCAAGGTATCAACTATAATATCAACTAAGTTGGATTGGAAGGAGGAAAAGTGCACATAAGCACTGTTTGGCACTTAATGTTTACTAAAAATAATTTCTGCTAAATTTCACAATTATTTCTGTAACACAGATTACATCTTATCTCTTTCATGACACTGACTAACTTAAAATGCGAGATAGAAAGATTTTCTTCATGGCATTTGCCATTCCACATCTTACAGATCAGGTCTGATATGTAGGCATGAAGAGCAAAATTATGCTAAAACAGGTTTTTACGAAGTGTGTATTAACCAAAGACTTGGCATCTCTGTGGGTTTTTTGTGTTTGGTTTTTTTTGTGTTTGTTTTGTTTTCATTTGTTTGTTTTGGTTATTTTCCTTTCTTTCCCCGGCAGCTTCCTTGAAGCCCATGCATGACTGTGCCCTGTTTGATTCGTATTCTGAGCCGTTGCCAGGCAGTCAGCAGACTCGGGACTTCAGTCGGACAGAGGTGAGAGAGCCTAAGCAGGGTGCTTACCTTGCGGAGTGGAGGGGAATAGAGCAGCTTTGGAGTGACTGTGCTCTGTGTAGCAGCAGAACTGCAAGTGTCTGAGAGGACTTTTAGGAGTCTCCAGGCCTCCCATTAAGTAGTCTTAAACCTCTCTCTCAGTCATTTCTTCTGTGTGTGAGAAGGGCTGACAGGGTTTTCAAAAGATTCTCCCACATAATAGAGTTCACAGAGTCACTGAGGGACTTGGGCAATGTTGGAGTTTGCAGAGAAGTAGACCTTAGCTGCTTGTGTCCTGCAGGGCTCTGTTTGGCCCCCCAGTGTTGGGAGCCAGTGGTGAGGGGCAGAGCCCCTGCTGTAGGAGGGGCAGTGCTCAGGTGTCCTGAGCAATTCTCCTGAGTCTGAATTGATTGAAAATGTGAGGCTTCTGACATAGAGCTAGAATCATAAAATCATTTAGTTTGGAAAAGGTTTCCAAAGTTATCAACTCTATTAATCCAGCACTGCTTCCTTTTTAGGTGATTGTAGAGAGCAATAAGGTCTCCCCTGACCTTCCTTTTCTCCAGGCTAAACAACCACGGCTCCCTTAGCAGCTCCTCATAAGACTTGCGCTCTAGACCCTCCACCAGCTCCACTGTCCTTCTTTGAACATGCTCCAATGTCCTTTCTTGTAGTGAGGGGCTCAGAGCTGAACACAGTAGGTTCAGTGGAATGGAGCAAGGGTTTTGGACTGGATCTGCAGAGGTCCCTTGCAACCCCAAGCATTCTATGATTCCGTGAAGACTGATGCAAGAAAAACTAAATTAAGCAGAAGAGTTTAACATTGAGGTTAAGACATGAAACTTTAAAGACCCTATGAAGCTGAACAAATCATGGCCACAACGTTGTGCCTGAATATTTCAACTCTGAATATATATGCTGTGGGATTTAAGGGTTTAAGATGTAAGGTAGTTAATCAAATGGCAGACTGACTGCAGGAACTGGCCCTTCTGGCACTGCTTCCAAGTTTAAAAGTAGTGGGATGTCATGGCAGCTCAACAAGGCTGTTCTCCAGTTATTTTCTCCCAATGCCTTGTTCTAGGGAGTTCCTGGATCAGAACCCTGCTGTTCCCTCATCAAATCCATCTTGGTAGTGCTGTCACCAAACAGAATGTCCTAAGCTTCGGTTGAGTACAGTGTTCACTTTGGGCAATGCTGCAGCCAATGCTTTGAGCATCCAGTGTAGAACTGTTAAAATATATGTATTATCCCTGGGAGGAGTTGCTCATCTTACGGCAGCTTGGCCAAAGCACAGCATTCACTGGATTTTGAGAGCAGTGCTGCTGGTCCGTTAGTGCAAGCTGCTGGTATGTTGGCAGTGTAGGCAGGTCCTTTGCCAGAACAGCAGAGTCGCTTGCTTATGACCTTATAGGTGGCTTGCAACCTAATTGTATAAAAGCATGTATAGGTGTAATATAGAATTAAATTATGTTTAAAATATAAACCAATATAAAATGTATCTTTTATACACATAATTAAAAAGCTTCAATTTATGTTATCTGAGATTAATGGACTTCAAAATCTCTTCTCAAAACTGATTTGAGAATCATTTTGATTTGATTTTTTTTTCGGTTCAACTTATGTTTTTATGTTCAGAATTAATATGCTGAACGAGTATCTTTTGGAAGGTCAGTAATTAATCTCCCATTCATCTCCCTCTGTGGGAAGTGCAGTAACTCACTGTTGCAATATAATTTGTATCTTGGCTAGTTGAAGAATTATAGTTTAGAGACTTGATCACTACATTAAAAATATTGTGTTATGAGTACAATCTGTTATGCATTATCTCCATGACTTTATCTCTTTCCACCTATTACCCACTCATTAATTTAATTTCAGAAGGCCATTTTTACTGTGACTGCTGAACTACAGTATTGCAATAAAATGGAAACAGTTCTTGAATGCATTCATAAAGAAAATAATGGCAGGAGACATGTCACCTGGGTGCTAGGCTTTGTTGAACTACAAAACACAGCAAGACTGCTGATGCTATGCTTGAGAAGGAAAGGGTGACTGATTTTTGTTTACCAAGGAAGTTTTGTCTTCCCATTTTTTTTCCTCAAGTTTTTACCTACGTACTCCTCTCTTTTGGTTCTTCTCTACAAGCTTATTCACTGCCAAAAGCTTAAAGATAAAACATGAGATTACACACTATGTGCACAAAATGACTGGTTGGGGTTGCTCTGAACTCCCTCAGAAAGTTCATTGAAATTTGTGAAAGTCATTCCATTGATTAAAGCATGCACTGACTTAGGTCTTTGGTCTCATGCTCTTCACTTGAGAGTGTCAGGGCTAGCTATGGATGTAAAATCTTTTGCTCCAACATTTTCAGAGTCTTTAAGCCATTTTTTGTTGTATTGCTTTTTCATAAGGATTAGGGTGTCCCATTCCTCAGCAGCTTTATAAAACAGATCTAAGAGACCTTTACCATGGGAGTTTTCCTTTTTGAACTACTGACTTGAGATTTTTATGGTCTTTTAAAAATGCCTACAATATGTATGTTTCTCAATTAATTTGTTTAGGCCCAGTTTATTTTAGGACATTTTTAGGTCATACCTCTTCCATGCTTCCTGGGGAAAATCCAGCATCACTTAATATTTAGAGAAGTTTTAGGGTTTCTGACATTTTCTTTATTGGTCTTTTGGTTGCAGAGTGTATCCTTGTTGTTACAGATAATGGAGGTAGAATTTGCTCCTGTTTCCTTCTTGTAGGCTACACTGTTGCTGAAGTAACAGAAAGTTAAGGAATAAGACTGGGAAGAGGTTCTCTGTTTTCCTATCCGAGGCCTGAATGGACCTCCAACAGATATACTAGTGACTTTTTTTTTTCCCATCTCAATGACTGCATGTTGAAAGAAAAGAGTAGTTCAAGGATCAGCCACATCAGCCAGAAGCCTTTAAAGCATAACTACCAGGCTCTGCAGTATGACTGGAGTTTTGGCTAGAGAGACTTTTCTTACGGAGACTGACTCTTGTGAAGGAGCTGGAGAAGGTTTCATCAACCCTAAACAAGGTGTTATACATGGCTCTGTTGGGAGAAGTCTCTCCTTGCATATAGTCCTTACCTGCTTGTGATTTACTGTTGAAGTGCTTCTCTAACTAATTTCAGGTGTGGAACTGCTGTACCTTGAAATGCAGATTTATATTGCCTTTCTATAGGTCCTTTATGCTTCTTTACCTGACAAAGCAAATCATGGTGCAAGGGCAAATGTCACTATTATTTGTGTTGATTAGTATTCTTAAATATTTGACTGTGGAAGGGTGTGAACTATACCAATTGTTATAAATAAACAGATCTTCTTTCTTTAAGAAGTCATCAGCTGAAGAGATACCTGATAACTCTGCCCTGTTACAAGATGGAAAGAAAGATGACAAAAAAGGTATTCAAATAAATAACTGGTTTTTTTCCATTAGGGATTAAATTCTGTGTGATTTTTAGTAAGCTCCTAAATTTGCTGACAGAAGCAATGGTATGCTTAATTTCTAGGGTGGCTATGTGTTGCTGCAGGTTTAAGGAGACAACTCACTGACAGCAGCCGAGTTAAATAAATGGAGTGGTTTTCTTCAAAATTAGTTATGTGTGAATTATATGAAATGCACCTTCTAAAATATGTCTAGTTCTAAGGCAATTAGCGTTGCACTTCTTATTTAAACAAAAGTCTAGTTGTTATCAGGAATTTTGTAAGAGTAAAGATTACATTGGGTCCAGTTTTGCAGGAAACAGCAACACTTCAAAATTAGTTTTTATTCCTATTTGAAAAAAAACCCCAAACCTGCATTTTCTTGCAAAACAAAAGTTTTAGTCAAATTGGAATGAAGAAACTTCATTCATTCATTTCACTTGAAATCTATCAGCAGAAAGCCATGAGAAATTGAAATGGTCGTTCTTTTTCCACGCAGTAGCTTCTATGGCTTCCAGAATTGGCACAGGATCATCACACAGTCACTCATTCCCTTTTATATTCCCTTTTCCCAACCTTTCAGATTCTTACTTGCTGTCTTTCAGTTGTGGAAACAAAACAGTTGTGGATATTTTGTTGCCTGATTCTCAGAGCTGCAGATCATGTATTAACTAAAATAAAAAATAATCTTGACCTCCCAGCTGTCTACACATTAAGGTTGCATCAGAGGTGTGAGAGCAGGTAGTTCACATTCCTGAATCACCAAGTTTGACAGATTCCCAGTGTCCCTGCTTCAGAGGAAGGTTATCAAGTGTTGACGTCTGTTTGTAAAATATTTTGACAAGTCATCATATTCCAAGAAATTAGTGTTTTGTTGACAGGGTTTATTTTGTTGTAAAATGCATAATGAACCATAGGAGGACTTGAACCTTGAAGGTTATGGCTTTGAAATGTCTACGGAAGATTTACTTTTTACTAAGAGATTTTTTTCCCCCATTTAGGTGAAAAACTTGTGTTTTGATTTTTGTAGCTGACATGTTAAGTCACATGGGAACCTGTTTTGAGACATGCTGAAAATTTGCTGTATTTATGACATAGATTCCTACCTTTTCAGCCAAAGAACAACTGCTTTTATTCTGCCATTTATTGCTATTCTGACAAATACAAGAGCAGATCAGTCTCCTGACTGAGGGGATCTCCCTGGAAGTCAAGAATCTGAAGTTTAGGACTGTAGAAGCAAATTTTCCTGCATTTTCAAAAGTATGCAAGTAAATTAGCTTTACTTTCTCAGGTTATAATGTAGTTACATGTGGAAGATCATGTAAATTGAACTGGGTCACGAAAAGCAAATTTCTCCTGCGTTTTGTTTGATAAAGGCGGATCACAGAATCACAGAGTGGGTGAGGTTGGAAGGGATCACAGTGGGTCATCTGGCCCAACCTCCCTGCCCAAGAAGGCTCATCCCAGAGCTCAGGGTCATCAGAGCATGAGAAATTTCCTTCCAAGTGGTCATTTAACACTGTTTACAGTACAGTTAATGTATTACAGTACATTAAATTACACTATGGAGCATTAAAAGCTTCTTCAAAAAGTCACTAGAAAAGATGCATAGGGTTCAGTGGAAGGGGAATAAGCACTCAACTCCCCCAAAATATCAGAATTTGAGGTTATTTGGCAACTTGGTCATAGGTCTTTCTGTTCTTGACTTTTGTGCTCTTAGAAATTGTTACTTGTTTGAGTGCTTGGGTTTTCTGAGGGTATTTGGATACTTTTCAAGTATGTTTGGCGTTATTAGAAGTTCTAATACCAGTTTAGGTGCTCCTTTCTCAGAGCTGATACCTGTAGATTTTACCCACACATACTTAATTATCTTTTTATTCTCTTTTTTCCTCAAGCTCTTAAAGTAAGCACTACTCTCAGAACAATACCAAAGGAATTTCAGCACTTGACTGTGAAAACAGGTAAGAAAAAAATGCCGTGTGTTACTCTAGAATCTTGGCTAAATATTTTTGTATCACAGTAAGCCTAGATTATTTTTTGCAAGAACCTTTTGCTCTCATTTTACTACTGAAATTAGCTTTTACCTCATAATGACTATGACTTGCAAGATAACCTTTTGAGAATTTGAAGTAGTAATTAATATTTTTCTTGCTTTCTTTCCCTTATTGTTACTGTACGGGCTCTTCATCCATGGGAAATACTTTAACATAGCGGTTTTAAGGAGTCTGAAGTTTATCTGTGCTACCAACAAGATGCAAGAGTGTGAATATTGTAGTACCTTTTCGTAAAAATCTCATTTAAAGTATAGAATGACTGTGTAGGGTTTCAGTAAACATTCTGAAATGGCCTGTTTCTTTGTGAAAGCTGAGCTTTCATACTTTGTGTTAAGGAGTTAAAGGACAGAGAGCCTTTTGGAAACACAGACCTGCAGGCACTTAAGACACTGATGCAAACTTTTGATTCAGCGGGCGTTTCTTTGTTGAATCCAACCCTGATTTTTGTCTCCAGCTCCAACATACACTTCTTGTTCCTATCATTCTGGAAAATGTTATTTTTGGAACAGCATATGTCAAAATTACTTAGTTGCTCCAGAAACTTCCCCTGCATTCAGTTTAGTTCCACTGACCTCCCTTGCCTTCCTCTTTGTTAATCTCTTTCCTAGTGTGGTAAGAATGTTTGTAAGCCTTCCCTGGTCCCAGCCAAGCTAAAATTTGGACTTGCTTTCTTTTCCTTTTGCATAGATGTTTTTACTCATGAAGATATCCTTGATTAAGAACATGGACCCCACGTGTCTGTTACAGCAGTTTTGTCTTACAGCTCGATTTATTCATGGCTGCTCAACAGCTGCATGCCTCATTTCCCCACTTTTTTGTTTTTCTGGCTTCTTCCCAAGCACTTGGCAGCTGCCAGATTTCCTATCTTCAGCTCCCATTCTTGAGTCATTGCTGCTTCTCCTTCACACACACACACTCTCGCACTTCCCTCTCAGGGGAAGGGAGGGTGGTTGCAGGACTTTCAGTTCTGTTCTCTTCCCCTGCGGTTTCGCCCAGGAGCCATACAGGGGAGTTGTATTTTCAGTTCAGCAAGTCCATCTTCAGTACACTTAGGTAAAAAAAACCTAATGTCACCTGCATGTCTCCTTTGCCACCAACCTCTTTCCACAGTGTCCTTTGTCTGCTAGTCAGTGAGGTCTTCCTGATGCCTCTGTGCTACTCCAGCAGTGTTGCTGTGTTTGTATACCAGGGGAGACTGAGGGCAGAGTTTCACTCCATCATCATGGCTCCTACCACTGTAGGGGTTCTGCTCTTGCTGTCCTGCACATTGAGGATTTGAGAAAGCACATTCTCAGGTTCCATGCTACAACTGATGTGAGAAGGAAAAATATTTTCTCCAGTGGACTAGATGTAGCACAGTAATTGAGAGGTAATTTCAGAATCAGTCACCGCTCTGAAAGGTCACTGTAATCATTAACCTTCAGCATGAAAACTCAGTGGGGATGAAGTGGGAGAAATTTTACATGCCTCTTTGGTTATTCATTTGGGCTGTTTATGTAAACTCAGGAAAGAGAATAGCGCTGTGCTTCATTATGTGAAAGTTTGCTTTGCCATCAGAAGGTCTAGAAATTTGAAATCATTAGGAACTTTATAAATTCAGCATCTCTGAATATCTGGCCAGTTTATTTAGGCTCCGAAGTGCAAGATCATTGTTGAGCTTAGACTTTTTTAAGTTTTGAGGGCCAAAATTGTGAGTGTTTAAATTGTGTATAAACATTTCTTCCCTAGGCCACCGGTAAGAGATGAGTTAGTGAGATTGATTTAGACTACTGAAGAATGCTTTGGGTTTTTTTCTTTAGCCACGTGGCATACCTTTTATGGTACAGATTTCCTGTAAAGCAAGGAGGCACCTGTGGAGTATAAGGTATTAGGCTACAGCCAAAAGTTACTGAATTGGCATCCTCAGGAATGTTAAAATGAAGCTGTGTTGTAGGAAGGATGTAGGAGCAGTTCTACACCCAAAATGGGAACCTTCACACCTCCTGTGAATGAATAAATACAGTTCATGATTGTGTACGACTTTAGTTAGTGCAGACCAAGCTGTTCACTCCACCAGGCTCTAGTACTCCAGGAGTCATACAAACTTTTAAATAATCAATGTAAATTATTTACTCAACAGTTTTAATTTATTCATTTCATGAAAGTTAGGCTTATGTATCCGTAGCAATAGATATATGGAAAACTCATGAGCTGGATAAATAGTTTTGTATGGTCTTGCGTGATTATGTCATGTGTGTGCATAAACTTGCACCTCAAACACTACGTAAGCACAGACTGAATGTACCAAAATAACTGCATATTTTATGGAAATCCTGACACAGTTATTTGTATGTCCAATTAATGAACTACCTGCTTTATAGTATTTTTTGTGTTATACTACTTCTTCTGAAAGGTAAAGCTAAGTCTAAGTATTCTGTAATTGTAGCCTTGAATTTCCTAGTTTTTCAAAAGCCTAAAAGAAAATCCTTGGCAGTAGTATTCTATTGCTATAATTTTTTATTAGTAGTCATTTTGGGATTCTCTCTTCCTTATATGCTTTCCTCTTTACCTCAACAGGATGTCCTTGGAGAGTTTGAATGTCAGTTTTACCTATGGGTTTTTATATGAAAGACTTTCTAAAAGTATGAACAGAATTAGTCTCCATAAGAAAAGGAAAATCTGAAGGTTCTTAAACATGGTTTAGCTTGGAAAGGATTTATACTTCTATTTCTAAGTGGCATATTTAATAATTCTGCATGTAATTTAATAATCAGCAATTTCAGCATTGGAAAATTGGGTCATATGGCTGTAGGGAAGCAGTGTCTGAAGTTATGTTCTCTGGGAGTTTGACACGGAGAGAGGGAGGAGGATTATCACCACTGCATATTTTAATATTAATTCTCTCTCCCTCCTTCAGTTGCTAGGAAGAGTTTGTTGCACAGAAATCTGGAATGACAGTGAGCCAGTTTGGTCATGAGAATAATTTTGGTTTATAAGTGATCATTCGTGTCACTGCCAGCTGCGTTTGGGTTTATTTCATCCAAAGCACCAACTAGCACTGTGTCACCTTAAAAGCGGTTTCTTTTATGAGGATCTAGTGTGTCACTGTACATGTGCCATATGCTGCTACTTGTGTTTTGTGAGCCTAAAGCCTTGTATGGAGAGTCTGTGCAGTACTACGGTGCAAGCCCTTAAAAACTCAGTATTTACCAACTGCTACCACTGTAGTTGTTGCTCTTGTTTTCGAGGATCTATCTTGCTATAGAAGCTGGTGATAAATGTCTGACCTGAAAGTAGGCATATATCTGAAGGAAGCTGGAAACTGAGAATTATTTTTTTACCCAACATACTTGTTTCTCTTAAGTGTTGTACCTTGATTAGCAGATGGGACAAAGAAAAGGGATTTGCTTTGTGTGTGCATTGGGATCATTGATGCTGCTGTAATACCTTGAGGATGTCTCAGTGGGATGAATTTGAAAGCAATCACGCAGATATGTTTTCTCAAAATTATCTGATGTTAGTAAGGTGAGTTACAGAAAAGACAATGTAAACCAAGCAACAGCCTCAAGGAATTACCCAGAGAAGATAAATCAGCACTGTTGTTTTCCTGTCACGTAAGACCTGCATGTGGCAGGATATTCAGAATTCATCCAAATAAAAAAATGCGCATTTTTACATTGATAGAAATGTGTTTGATCAACATTTAGGCTTGAAAGTTTTCTACCTTCACATATCTTTTCTTCTCAATGTCAAAATGGTCTCAACCTGACATGATAATTTTTTTTTAATGGGTGATGAGATAATGTACATTTATACTACTTAATTAAAGTATTTAGGAAGGACATAAACCTTTGTGCTTTTGGAAGCAGGACAACTAATAGATATCTGAACTAAGAATAAGATGTTTTCTGTAAAAAGTTTATGCTGTTCCTTATGTTGCTTTGTCACAACTACATTCATGAGTACAGTTCAGAGCTGCCAGACCTATTGCTTTTCCTGTATTCTGGTAAGCATATTAAAACGATGAAGCTCTGCTTATATGTGGGCTTTTGAAGTCTTAGGACATTCACACACTGCAAAGGCAAAGGGGAAGGAGAAGCGAAAATCAATCCCCATTACTCATGTGAGATGAGCACAGTCTCACATCCACATTTGCAACACTCACATTTTTAATGAACACTGATTCTGCAGCTAAAGGCATTTGTTTAAAATATGATCTTTTAGCAGTTCTTTTTTCTTTTCTGTTCCAGCTGCTCAGGAATCTAATGCACTTAAAGCCAGACCACGATCCAGGTACTGCTTTCACTTCTATTTCATGAGAAGTAACACCTCTGGTGTTAGACACAAAGTGTAAGAACTGGTGTTGGATTTATTTTTTTTTTTTTAATTGGTGTGGTGCTGGGAGTACAGCTCAGATCAGACAGATTTACCAGGAGGAATCTGTAAGCTATAGACCCTACATAAGTACTGCCCTGGGGCCCCATGATCTCTGGTCATATGGTGCTGGAAGTTTTGCCTCTCTGCCCAACCCTGCTCTCTTGTCAGGGTGGTGACTGCCTCCAGCCCAGCCCCAGGGGCTTCCTGGCAGGACAGCTGGGACCACCCCATTGCAGGGAACGTCCTCAGCAATTTTATGCTCTTGAAATCTGCAGAGTGGTTTCATATGGAGGGAAGCACTGCACATTCTCACAGAAACAACAGTAGTAGCTCAGCTCTCGGGTGTGGGTGAGTGAATCCTTTTGTTGGCACGTGTGTACTCGGCTACAGCTGGTTGATGCGTGATGGAAGGACTTAAGGACTGACACTGTTGTGTGCTAGAAGTGACACGTGCTGAACTTGGATGTTTGAAAGAAAAGGGAAACCTGTGCCAGAAAATATTGTATATAAATGGATTGCATCTTGGGTTTGGCTGTTGACCGACGATGTGTAGCCGTATTCATAGCCTTCAAACTTTTCTTCTGTGGTGCCAGTTAGAGGATTTTTTTTTTTTTTTTTTTTTTNTTGAGAGTATAAACAGGAGCTCTCTGCTTACAAGCTTGTCAAAGCCTGCTAGTAAGAGAGGGTCAGCTATAAGCATGATAATTGAAGATTGAAATCCTGTCTTCCTAGGACCTACATTTGGGAAGGCTGAACTGCCTTGTGTGCCTGTTTTTCGCAGCTAGCCAAAGCTTTTTAGTTTTAACACAGTTTTAAATTTTCTTGCTGTGTTACTGAATTGCAAATACTCAAAAAGTATGCAAAAATGCATAAAATAGCAAATGCTTTAGTTCATAAGAAGTCACTTAAATGTGACTGCTCTGTCACATATGAATGACTGTCTCGATCTGACTGTATGTCACTGCTTCAATGCAGAAGTTGAGACTAAAGATGGCTCAGACCATCCTTGAACTCAGACCTGTTGTGCTTGTTGACAAATGGGATGAAATGCCACAGCTGGATTTATTTTTCTCTTTAAAGAATGATTGAAATGTTAAAAGTGTATTAATGGACTTTATACACCTGTTTGGAATACATTCAGTAACTGAGAAAAGAGGTAAAAATATTGAAAGAATTGGTGGTGTGAATAGTAAATCTAATGAAGTTGGTGATGATGATAAATAAATAGAGTGGCTCTTCCAGGAGGTCCTAAAAACTCTGATTCAGCGAATGAGGAGGAATCTGACAGCCCTATGTCAGGCAATGTTAGAGAAAGAAATAAATTAGGAAGTCCTGTGTCTATCAGAACTCGGGGAGGAGGATGGAGGGATTAAGGCTCCTTTAAGACAAGCTGTGGGAGCTGCTGGGAAAGCCATCTATGTCCATGTACTGTTTACTCACTCTGATTTACTGACTTGGAAACAGAATATCGGACCTTGTTGCAACAATCCTGATGGGATGTATAGTAGTATTAAGTCTGTGATGATGACACATAACCCCAACTGGGGAGATATACAAGCTTTGTTACAATATTTGTTTATTTGTGTAGCAAAAAAGAACAGTTTTAGAAAAAGAAAAGGAAGGACTGAGTGGGGGGGGGGGAATTGAGGGGATAGATCAGAAAATCGGGAATACCAAATCTTGATGAACTTCTCCCTGAAGATCCTGAATGGGATCTGAATGAAGATGTTGCATTAAAAAGAAGAAAAATATATCAAATATTGATTTTTATATGGAATTCAGAATGGAGTGGAAAAACCTAAGAGTCTTTTGAAGTTATGTGAGGTAAAGCAGGGAAACAGAGAATCTCCATCAGCTTTTTTGAGCGGTTGTGTGAAGTGGCTTTTAAATGGACAGACTTGGACTTGGAGAGTGAGGGTAATAGGATATTGTTCACTATATGCTTTTTATTGGACAGTCAGCACTGGATATAAGGAGCCTGTTTGGCAAAAAATATTATCCGTTTCCCATTAGTGGGAGTTATTTCTGTTTTACTCAAATGTGCTTTTGGTCTTGCCCTGACATGCAGAATGTGTTACATTGAGTGTAACATCTCACATTGTCAGCGCTCATTTTGAACAAAGTCTTCTCCTTGCAGGAAAACTGTAACTACAACAGCTGAAAAATATTGGACTGTATTCAGCAAAATCAAAATTCTTAGCAAATGCACCACCCTTAATTGGGATTAATTGATGTGCGAGGGCCTGGAAAGATGTACTGAGCCATGTATTTGACCAGTTTTGGTCACTTTGGAGCTATTCAGTTTTCCTGGATTTTGTGGAATTTGGTGACTGTATGCTATGAAAATTTTTTTCTAATAGATTTTTTATAAATTACGAAATGCGTACTTGCAAGAGGTGTGTTGAAGCTATACCTGTATAAACACTTCTCTTGCGGTTGGGAAAGGCAACAGAAGCTCTAAGGGGTGTGTGTATGGGGAATTTTACTTGGATTTCTTCAAAATAGTTGCTGCAATTATCGTGTTGACAAAGTTACATAAGAAGGCCTGAGGCTGTGTTACAAAAGGCCTTAAAAAGTACTAGTCCTCCAAGCATAACTCGTTCCTTTCTGCTGACACTTGGGTCCCTCTGTTGCCAAATAAATCTGTCTTGTTATAAGGGGGAACTTTTAGTCATTAGGACAAGGAATTTCCACCAGGAACCTGAGTTCTGGTCAGTGTATTTTTGGGTACTAATCACTGTAGCTGTGTAAAATTAGTTTTTGAAATAAAACATTTTCTGCTTTTCCCCTACCTCTTTTTCCTTAGGTCTTATTCTAGCACATCAATAGAAGATGCCATGAAAAAGGGAGAAGAGCCCCCTACTCCACCTCCAAGGCCACAGAAATCGCATTCCAGAGCTTCCTCTTTGGATCTGAACAAAATATTTCAGCAAAATACACAAGGTAAAGTTTGCTTTCTTTCCTGTTTTCGAGACCTTTTAGGTTTGCTGCGTGCTTGGCAACTTGATCTGTTTGCACAAGTGCTTGACAGTATGTGCATGTGCTGGCCTTTGCTGTAGACAGTAATGCACTACAGAAGAGGAGTAGTTGCACTTGCTTGTGTTACGTTGCCACTGAGGGGAAAAATCACTGTTGCTGTAATTAAGGTGATTATAATGTTTTCTGGCACAATAATGGGAAGGTTAACATATGGTAGCCTGTCATCACTGACTGTTTATAACTAGGCTGGCTGTTTAGACAGCTCTCATCAGTAACTGCAATATAATTGATTTTTATTACTATTTATTTTTTGTACTTCAGAAGCAGTAAGAAAACCCTTAATGTTTAAACTGAGAGAAAGGAAAGCAAACATTTTTGATGTTAAAGTCTACCATATGTGTATGGACAATCAGAAAACGCTCTTTGAGTATAAAGAAAGGGTAACTTCTTTTGACACAGGGGCATGTTGAGGGGAGAGAAAGAAAATGTAGAATAGTAGCTGGGGTGAACTGAAAGAAAATGGCTTTTCAGTGTGTTACTGTTCACGTGTGCCTCTTGCCTTGCACAGTGAGCAGTGAAAAGAGGAGTTGTTTGTTCAGGGCAGCAGTCATCCAGCATTGCTGTGCTTCAGCGGTGTCCTTGAACCACGTCAGAGGTTTATATGGGGTGTACCAATCATCTGACTCAAGGACCAGGTTAAACATGGTCATGCTTACGCTTCAGAAGAAAGCCAAGGTTTGACTGTGTCAAGGAATGTTTAACTAGGCTCTGTAATGTGGTTTTGAAGTAAAAGTGTTCTACCTCTTGCTATGTGGGACTTTTTTTGGGCAAACACTAAAGAGAATTCGAGAGTCCTTCTATGTATGCTGAATCCTGAAACTCAATAGGAATAAAATTGTTTGGTTTTGGTTTGGGGTTTTTTTGCCTTACACAGAGAAGTAGTTCCTTATCTTTGACTATGGTTCCTGTTGAGGGATGCATTGCTTCCAATTTTGATTTCGTTATACATCAAAATAAAATCCCAGACAGAGCTAGGTATACATTTTCTGAGGCAGCAAACTTGTCAGAATCCAGATAACGAGTGTAACTGGAAGGAAATAAACTTGGATTTAAGCTTTGCTTGGAACACAAATGAAAGAAGAATGTAAATTCCCAAAGAAGTCGATCTGTGAATGAAAATTAACATCTTGTTTTTGCAATGGATCATTTTGAAAGTCACTGTTACTTTTGAAGTAACGTATCACTCGCAGGCACATGATGTGATTCTTGGGGTGTCCAGCGCAGGGCCAGCAGTTGGGCTTTGGTGATCCATTTGTGTCCCTTCCAACATGGGACATTCTATGAGTCTATATATGTCCAATATGATTAGAATAGTCCTATTTTGGCCCATTAGTTTTAGTCTTACTAGTTCTAGTTCACAAATAATTCTTCTTTGGAGAGTTTGGTGGATAATCTGCTTCTTGACCTACAAAGGAGCGCTCAGTAGTATTGAGTTCTGTTTTCAGTTCCACACAGGTCATGTTGATCTGTAGGTATCACTTCTTTAATTGTAAAGCCATCTGTAGTTTGGAGCACTTGTATTATTTATTCCCTTTTTAAATGGCAGAAAAAGAAATACATCTTTTCTTGAAGTGAATTCAGTCAAAGACTAGCAGATCCTTGTTGCAGGCAATGGTTTTGGGGTTTTTTGCAGTGGTTTTTTGTTTTGGGTTTTTTTTTTACTCATTTACTGCTGTTGTATCATGTTTATCACCATCTTATTATGCCTCTCTCCTGGCAAGTATACACACCAAACATTTATCCGTGATGGATGGGATATCCAGCAATGCATTAACCACAGAAACTGTGCTTTAAAATTGTTGAATTGGGATGTAACTGGACTTGAAGGAGTCATCTTCATTCATTCTTCATAGCTGCACTCCTCTGGGATGCTATAACTAGTGTTACCTAGATAAAACACAAAAAAAAACAAGAGAACTTATTGAAAGGTCCCACTTTCTCAAATATCCATATGTGAATTTCTGTTAGGAGATGTTAAGAGACAGAAATCTCTTATATATATTTTTTTTTATTCATGTAGTCTTTATGTTAGCATCTGAGTATCTGAGAAAAATTCTGTACTGCTAGATTCTCTCTGTTTTTCTTTTTGTTGAATATGTAATCTCTGGCATTTGGGCTGTGTCATCATCATGTCATCATCATGGCTAGGCTTTGCGAATG